>JANSJX010000684.1:0-19184 GCA_026168455.1 Theocolax elegans | reverse complement strand
CTGAAATCTTGGTCGTTCTATCCAGACATCAAAAAGGAACATCCGGCGGAGTACGAGTTGATCAGGGTGGATTTTAGGTCTGATATGTATAGTTTGTTCAAGAAGAAATGCATTTGTATAGTATTTTAATCGTTATGAAACTATGTGGCTTGGGTACATTTAAGTACTAATCAGTTACATCTACATATGCATACTAAAGAAAATTATATCAACCGTGGTTATTACAGTTTATTGATACCATTTTGCTAGATACCAATTGTGTTATAGTAGGTATCGCGTATAAAATTTAGTTTATACTTGACAATTCTATGGATTCAATAAAAAATTCTTAAAAACAAGTCTTAAAATCACTGAAAGAACACTCTTAAAGTTTTAAGAATTTTATAATAAAATTGTTAAAAATTAATATTTTTAAAAAACTTTTTAAAAAACAAAAATGCTTTAAAAATTCAGAAAAGATTGTTCTTTCAGCGATTCTGCATAGGTGGTCACGTTTTGGGTTCAAGAATCAATTATAAACTTTCTGATATTTGACTGCATTTTCTAAGTTTTCAATGAAAACAATCTTTTTGCTGCATGTCTCCCTAAAATGAACCCGAACAGCACAAAACGTTTCTCAAACGTTTTTAAATGTTTTCTATCGAATGTTATAACGTTTCAAAATAAAAGTAAAACAACGTTTTTAAAACGTTTTTATAACTTTTTATATTGAGTACATAGGAGGTTTAAATTATACGTTTTAAAATCGTTTTAGGTTCTTGGTAGGTCCGTCATAATAACATATATGACATAGTCAGTGACCAATCATATTACTTAATGACAACTCTTAGTATCAGCTCTTCTATTCTTGTGACTCTTGTGACGCAAATATCAATATATCTGCTTGTTTAAGTGGCGGTCTTAATTTTTGTAGTGCAATTAATCTTACTGACTTTATTGAATGTGTATTAGCTTACTGATTCTTGATGAAACTCATAAAATGTTTAAACGTATACTCAATAATATAATAACGGATCTAAAATGCAATGTAATGCTTTAAATACAGATGCAAATTGTTTGAAGATTAAATAAATATTAATCAAGTATAACATACACTTTTCCAAATATCTATATGTGAAATATACAATAAGTTAAAAATTAAATATATTAATTATTGCATTTTTAAGATAATTCTATGATAAACAGTATAGGCAAAAGAAAATTCAAATTTTAACAGTGGCAATATAAAATACTAATTATATTTCAATAGATTTTCAAAACTATTAATTTAGGAGCATTTAATTTAAATATTTTTTTATTAATATTTCAAAATTGAATGCATATATAAGTGAGTAGATTATGTATATTTATAGAAAACAATATTTTAAATAAACAAGTATGTATTTATGAAAACAGAAGGTTTTCTAAGGAATGAATTTGATTATAATAATGAAGATAAATATATGGGCTCTGTAACTAAAGGAAAAAATAAATTGGATAAAATTATGGATTAAAACACAAATTTTGAAAGAGGGTGCAAATTACGAATTACGGGAGAAATGGAAGAAACAGGTTTTTATTTATATGCCACTAAAATTATATAAATAGTTCTATAAATTAATAAAAGATAATAAAAAATTTATTTATTTAAGAAGAAAGTCTTATTACTCTAAAAGTACAAAATATTAATGCCATAGGTAAAACTTTTGGCGATGATCCTTTGCCATTAAAGAAATTAATTTAACGGGGTGCCATAGTCAATATTTATCCTCCTACCTTACCGGCAATCGTGTTTATTAGTAATATATTTGTAAATAAAACAGTATGTGAAAAATAAGAGAAGAGGCGCCTTCGTTTATGAATAATCTAACTGTGTGCTGAATTTCAGATTAAAATTATATTGCGTTTTTGAGAAAAGTCTTACCAAAAATCTGAACCTAACCTCAACGAGGTAAAATATTTGATATTTTGGTAATAAGTTTCTCGAAAAACGCAATAATATTTTAATCTAAAAATCAGCACACAGTTAGATTGTCAATAAACAAAGGCGCCTCTTCTCTTATTTTTTCACATACTGTTCTACTTTTTTATTAATTAATCATCAAAAATTGAGTATAGAACCCCCTTAAGGAGGTGAAGTTCTATTAGATCCGTTAAAATATTCAAAATTTTCATAAGTAGTTACTAAATACTACAATTTAGGTAAGTATATGCACTTTACTATTTTTGGTAAGTTAATTTTTCATTAACTTTATAATTATTAAAATATAATTTAGCTTTATAAGAATTCATATAGTTTAAAATTTACAGTTAACATTTAATGCTTTATTTTTTTTATTACTATTATTCTGATTTCATTATACTAAATTTTGGTAAAAACTTTTATTTATAAATTATAATCGTATTAAAAAAAAATTAAATTTGTGGTATAAAACCCAATGCATTATAACAGTACCTCCAGGGTGTTGTGTGAATCGGGTTAATTTCTAAGGTGTCCATGGTAGTGAAAAAGTATATAATTTAAAACATTATTAAAATAAATTTATTACGAAAACCTTTTTCGAAATTAAAAATAGGGGGTTGGTGCGCGAAGCGCGCAGGGGGCGAAGCCCCCTAGTTATATTATATATATATATATATATATATATCTATATAAAATTGTGTATAATTTAAATATCGGTGTTTATGGCACCCATGACAGAGAGGAGGATATTATGTACTTTAGTACGAGGAAGAGAGACGTTCGGGTTATGACGCCAGGGCTCCATAACCCGCCCACCCCCAACCAGTGGTGGGAAGCAGACAGAATTCCCTATTGGGAAGTTTATACATATATATATATGGGGTATTCCACGTAAAGTGGTCCGATCAAAATTTTAAAAATGCACCAAATTTTGAGTACACATTGCAAATGTTTTTCAGAATACAGAAAAAAATTTTTAGGTACCTGGAGATTTATTAGCTCAAAAGTTATTCTAACCTCAAAAGTGCGCTTTTTCCAGTTTTTTCAACACCAGCTGGGTTCATCGCTATTTAACTGAAAATCTATCAACTTTTACTATACAACATTATATGTAACATTCGTTGCTAATTATGTGTAGAATTTATCCTTCTGGATTAGAATTTCTAATCTCAAGGTCAATGTTACATAAACTACATGTCAATATTCAACTTAAAAAAAGTGTAAGTTCGCCACCATTGATTTTTTTATCCAAAAGTCTAAAAGAAAGCTTGGAGCAATACCTTTCAAATGGTCTGTAGCATTTTTATGGCCTTCAATTCTGTAAAAAGTTATGATAATTTAAAGAAACACCAAATTTTCTTAAAAATTTAAATGGGAAATACCAGGTTAATTTTGGTGAATTTTTTGTCTTTCTTTAAATTATCATAACTTTTTACAGAATTGAAGGCCATAAAAATGCTACAGACCATTTGAAAGGTATTTCTCCGTGCTTTCTTTTAGACTTTGGATAAAAGAATCAATGGTGGCGAACTTACACTTTTTTTAAGTTGAATATTGACATGTAGTTTATGTAACATTGACCTTGAGATTAGAAATTCTAATCCAGAAGGATAAATTCTACACATAATTAGCAACGAATGTTACATATAATGTTGTATAGTAAAAGTTGATAGATTTTCAGTTAAATAGCGATGAACCCAGCTAGTGTTGAAAAAAACTGGAAAAGTTCACTTTTTGAGGTTAGAATAACTTTTGAGCTAATAAATACCAGTAACTAAAAATTTTTTTCTGTATTCTGAAAAACATTTGCAACGTGTACCCAAAATTTGGTGCATTTTAAAATTTTGATCGGACCACTTCACGTGGAATACCGCATATATATATATATATATATATATATATATATATATATATATATATATATATGTATTTTGTGACAAAGTGCTTTGAACATGTCAAGAGCGAGCGACTGAACCCCTGACAAACACCTACCTACCCGGATAAGCTAAACGAGTCCCTAGCTATACTACCTACCCATATACTATTTCCTAATTACCTACTCGCACATTAACTACGTCCTGCCTACCCTCACAGTCTAATAACCCTTTCCCAAGCACAGCACACAACACTGAGGTGATCCTGGCGATGAGGATCTTGGGCGAGCTCAAATTATCAGGTGGGCTCCTCCGAGTCTGGCACAGCCAACAGGATAGTCAAGGGAGGCGATCACAAGGAAGCCTCCAGGACCCTCCGAAGCCTCACAGCATAGCAGCCAAGGCGATGAGGTGGTACCCAGGCAGGAAGCCGAAGAACCTCCAACGCCAAGCAAGATACAGCTGTAAAAGAGATGTTTATAAGAACAAAAACACAGCAATAGGGTAAGGAGCAAGGAAGAGGATGAATAGCCATAGCCAAGAAGACAAAAGACAAGGAAAGATATGTACAGCTGTATATAATTACTACAGCTGTACAAGGAACATCATAGGGTAAATTGAGGTTAGGTTAATGTACACAAACAATGTGTACAGCCGATATCTCGGACAATAACGCATACAAACACACACATGTGTGTAAACCTCACGACTAAATACCCACCTAGAGCCGTAGACGAAGAGGCTAGTCATCAGCGAGGTCAACGTCGTCGAGGAGAGAGAGGGGTGACTCGGCCTCAAGCAGCAAGCGACGGCGGGTGAGCTTCGTACCTGAAACTCATGCCGTACCCGTTGAAGAACGCAGTTAATAGCTAAAGAACTATTAGTTACCTGAAGAGGTTGTACCTCGTCTTCGAGACGGCAGCAGCACCAGGTTGTCATCACGGCATACATCACCATACAGCCGATTCGTACCGATACAGCCTGAACACTGCGGCACTCGACACGCTCGCACGACGCGAGATCGAGGTGCCGCGCACGAGTACGTACTGCGCAGGCGCGCGGTACGAACACGGGGCTCTCGAGCACGCCGAGAGTCAGAGCTCTACGGTCCGCCGTCCTGAACGGACTAAATTATCACTAGCCCGATATCGTGTCCGGTGCCTCGAAGTCAAGGCGATAGCGAGTGTGTGAGAAAGAGAGAGAGATAGAGCGAGCAACAGCGTCCCAACCTGGTGTTCCGGAGACTTAGTAAGGTTGGTGAACTATTTTACTCCCCTGCTGACGGTATCGCCGAGTACCGCAGATAGTGCGTGCGAGCCTCCCGTCCGTCCCATCCTTCCCCTTCCCCTCCCCTACAGCGAGCCGGAATACGAGCAGTGGAGCCAGGGTTGCCAGATGGCGATTTTTTCTCTTTGTTGCTCTTGCTTAATAAACTTAAATATACGTAAGAGAGAAAAGGAAAAAATATCGCCATCTGGTCACTCTGAGTGGAGCACGGCTCCAAGTATTTACCGATAACCCGCGTGTTATCGAGATTCGTCGCGAGTTAACGCGGCTGGCGCCCACCCTTATTCATTTTTATTATTTTAATAAATATCTATTTTATTAATAAGTATTTGCTGACCCTCATTAACCTGCACCCTGATCCCCAGTGCAGCGTTACATTGGCGCCCAACGTGGTTGTTTTTTTCTTAAGGTATCTAATTAATTTAATAATTAAAGTGGCGTACAGCATCATTGTCTTTTTGTTGTTTTCTCTATAAGTTAAGAGCGGAAATAGCTATTGTAAGCGTCAAAGCGCGACGCAAATAAGCGGCCATATTGCCCTTCCATTCCTTTAAGAAAAGCTCGCACACACACCGGAAGAAGCCGGTCGGCCATTTTGACGGCCATTTTGATAATTATTAATTGAGCACGTGCACGAAAAATATAATTTAGTTTTTTCTTTTGAATATATTATTTGCAGTGCTTTACATATTTGGTTATGTATAGTTGTTTTTTTTTGTGGGTACGCTGGTTAATAAAATTATAAATAATTCATTTTCCCTCTCCTTCTAACCCATACAGCTATATTAACCGAGTATTCATGACATTTTTTTTTGTAAGTGCTTCAATAAGAAAATAATATTTTATTAATTTTCTTTTGAATTTGCATTTGATAGTATAATAATAATTTAAGCTGCTTTGAGCATTATTAATATATTTTCTTAAGCATATTAATTTTCATTGGCTATATATATAAC
Source organism: Theocolax elegans (assembly GCA_026168455.1). Taxonomy (NCBI): domain Eukaryota; kingdom Metazoa; phylum Arthropoda; class Insecta; order Hymenoptera; family Cerocephalidae; genus Theocolax; species Theocolax elegans. The sequence continues at coordinate 13,125 of JANSJX010000684.1, read as the reverse complement.
ATATTAATGATATTTAATATTGTGCTTGCTATTATCACGTTTGATTAAATTGGTTTTTCTGCTTGTTTATATACAATTAATGCTTAGTGAATTAAATCACACATTTGCTAGTTATTTATTGTTAGCTGAATAAATAATAATAATTAAATTTGCTTGACCTGCTATACCATTGCAACAAAATTTAATTTCTCCCTCATAGCTTCCCATAATAATAGTTATAAAAATAATACTGCATAATTTTTGTTTATTGTTATTTGCTGCCTGCCTAACCCAGTGTATAATTTATTTTATAAGCACCATTTGCACGTTTCCCTTGCACATTTACCCGATATTTATTGATTGTAATAATAATAACAATATATATTTGAGGAATATTGTGGTGTATACAAAAGCTGTATATATTAATTCCCCTGAATAATAAGCTGTACAACATATAATATAATAATTGAACCCATAAATATATATATACATATTTCCCGCTGTATTTATTTGCTATACTGCCCAGCCGATAATAAAGCAAGCTTGTTTAATTTTTTTTTGCTGTTGTGGATTGCTTAGTGAAGTAAATTTAATTTAATTAGCTTAGCGTGAAAATTTTTTTTTTTTCCTTTCATTGGTATTTTATTTTTTTGGATTTTTGATTGGCATGTTTAATTTAAGTTAAGTATAATTAAACAAGAGCTAAGATATTTCACGGCAATCGAGCTAATAAGAGCTATCAATAATAATATTTATTTAATTATTAAGATAAATTAAGCAACAATAAATTAATTCAAAATGTCTCACAACGGTGATGACCTTGATTTAATTTTAGGAGAAGATTTATCGGTATTACAACCAGCAGTAGGTGCCGGTGTAATAAGACGCAGTATTAATAATACCAGTGATGGTAGAATCACGGTATACGCGAGCAAAGTCGGAATAAATATAGATTCGGATTGTAAGGTTATTAGAGATAGGTTAGCTAGGTACGAAATTAGACGTAATTTCGGACCATCGTCTGCTGACTGGAATGCAGCAGTAGACGAGGCTAACCCGATTATAGATACAGATTTATCCCTTACGCAATCGGAAAGAGGAAATATCCCCACTATCGCTATAGATACAGCCCCAGAAAGAAGCAGTAAAGCAAGACGGATGCTTTACATTCAATTGCCAACCGGACAATCACGAGGACAATACCGAGATCCTATCTCCATAAGTAATGAGAATTTGTTGTCATTACCGGAAATGGAATACGGATCGGAAACACAATCGGCTGTAAGGGAAAACAGCAACACGAGAGAAAATTTACAGCGATTAAATAATGAAAATTTAAGGATAAGCAGCGCAGAAATTCGTCCTCAAGCACAATCTACAGCATATAGATTGAGTCTACCGTCACCAGTATGCGATAATTCGATGATGGAATTAACGCATACAGTCCTAAGCTTAACGACAACACAGTTTGAGCATAAATTCGACTTCCTATTACCCCATCCACACATTAGCCCCTTCATCTCCCACAACCCAGACCTCATAGACAACCCATTTACCCAATATACAGCTCCAGTTACCACATACAGTACGAATATTTATACAGACACCCGTCCAAGATCAACCCAAACTATCCAACCCTCAGCTTTTCGTCCAGTAAGCACAAGCCCCTTTTCCCCTATAGCACTCGCACTTAGACCAGTGAGCCGAGCAAATACGCCACACAGCAATGAAGAACCCGATAAAGCGACCCAAAGAAAAAGAGTCAATCAGGCACGCGAAAACAGAGATAATCCCACAAGCAGCACACACTTGAGCAATGTACATAGGAATGTACAGAATGTCCATTGGGAAGACGATGGAGTTACAGAACCCAACGTCCCAAAAGAAAAGACACAATATAATGAGAAAGAGCTCGAAAATAGATACGATGAACATTTAGGCGATTGGAGCAGCAAATACAGCAAATGCAGCAGTTATACAGCAAATTAATAGAAATACACAGCAATCAGCAAAATAATGAGCAGTAAACTAGACAGAATAGCAGATCGCCAGTGTACCAGGAAAGCAACGAAACGTACTTAATCCCAGCTAACCCACACATACAGCCACAGCAAAGTACGTTTAACCCAGCATTTAGATACAGCCGTTCGTACGAAACCTGCTTAGAAGATGCTACCTTTATACGGGAGAAAAGGACAGCACAGATATTCTCGCGTCACCATATCCAATTCAAAGGAGCTAAAAAGAATGACCCGGAGGCATTCTTATCGAATCTTGAGGAATGTAGAGAAAGTTATGGTCTCTCAACTCAGGATATATTTGAAGCGTTGCCATCAGTGTTAGATGATGACGCGTGGGAGTGGTTTAGACGTGAAAAAAGTAGCTGGAAAGATTATCTAGATTTTGTAGATGCGCTGAGACTACAATATGGGACTGAGGTAACGCAGAGCTAGCTGAAACAAGCTATTGAAAATTGGACACAGGGACCGAATGAGGATATCTCCACATACCTCACCAAGCTACGAGGTATGTTGGATCAAATCAAGCCGCAAATGCCTCAAACCGAGCAGCTGGATAGAGCATACCGCAACCTGCACCCTAGTTATAGAACTAGAATCGAAAGACATCATTTCGATAGTTTTACACAGCTGCAGAGACTAGGTAAAAAGGAGGAAGCAAGACGTTTAATGGACGAAACGTACAGACCTCCACCAGTAATCCAAAATTACGGCTTAGCGAAATATGCATATATCGACCCTATGCAAACAAAAAGCCGTAAACTAGCAGCAGTCTCCTCAGGTCAAACAGAAGATATTGCAGTACCTCCCAAGTCCATAGCACCCATAGCCACCCACCCACAAAAGAAAATACAGCACCAATATCCTTTGAAGCAGAACAGCCCCCGAGCAGCAAGAAAATATACAGCACCTCCCAAGCAAGAGTCGAAGCAGCAGTACAGCGAAGCTGTAAAGAATAACAAAAATAGCAGCTATTGGCAACGAGCGCAGGAAACCAAACAAAGGGCTGAATCACCAAAGAAGCAGGAATTCAAGCCAAATAAATTCAGCACACCAAATTACGGAGAGCTAAAGCCAATACACCCAAGGAAATTCAAAGAGCCTTGCTATAGGTGTAATAAACTTGGGCATTGGATAGCAGAATGTCCAGAACCTGCAACCTGTCGTAATTGCGGTGCTCAAGGCACAATTACGCAAACTGCAGCTGCAATAAGAACAGAAGCCAGGGAAACTACAGCCAGAGGAAATAGAGACCCGTATTTCCTCACCCAAACACCCAAAAGGGTCAATACCCTCCCACGTAGCAGCAAATAATTCCCTAATACAGCAAATACCCGGAATCGACCCACGCCATTTCTTTAACATAGAATTAAACGGACAGAAACTTACAGCTTTACTCGACGATGGGTCGGTACACTCATTCATAGGGCGAGGAATGAGTAGAATGTTACAGCATAAATTAAGACAGTCCAGCAATTCAGCCGTTAAAGTAGCAGATGGTACAGCAGTACCAATACAAGGTATAATAGATGTAACCATGGAAATAGATGGTGAAACTATTATAATGCCGTTTCAGGTAGCAGACGGCTTGCATTATGACTGCATATTAGGTATCGACTTTAAACGTAAAGCGAACATGAATATATGCTATGAAAACGATACGTGGTGGACTGATAAAGGTATCATTCATCATTTTTATCCATATGGCAAAGATCCGAGTTGCTTACCTGCCTTAGCAAGCATAGGAGGGTTGAAACAAGCTACAGCGGAACAAGAAAGGAGATTACAGCAGCTATTAAACGAAATGATTCCCCCAACACCAAAAACGCTAGGTGTAACTAACCTAGATTCCCACAAAATCGATGTGCAGGGTGCCGAACCTATTCGTCAACGAAACCGTCGTTATTCGCCGAGGATGCTGCAGGCTGGATACGAGGAAATTGACAGAATGCTAAAGGAAGGCATAATACCTTCAGAAAGCCCGTGGTGCAGCTGCCCAATTATAGTCCCGAAAGCAAACGGAAAATACCGTTTTTGCATAGATTTTCGGCAGGTTAATGCTGTAACCAAGAAAATAGCATACCCTATGCGGAATATGGACGACATTCTCGATCAGCTGAGAGAAAGTCGTTACATAAGTAAGCTTGATTTATCTCAAGCTTACCACCAAGTCCCTCTAGCACCAGAAAGCCGCGAAATTACAGCCTTTTCACTCCCCGGTAAAGGATTATTTCAGTTTACCCGAGTCCCCTACGGCCTATCGAATGCACCTGCAATTTTCCAGAAAATGATGGATAAGCTTATAAAGCCAGAATGGGAAACAAACGTATTCGCATATCTGGACGATATTATAATTACAGCCAAAACATTTGAGGAACACCTAAAATGGTTAAGAATAGTGCTAACCGCCCTCAAAAAGGTAAACTTGCAAATTAATAGAGAAAAGTCCGAATTCTGTTGCGCGGAAGTAACTTATCTAGGATACATTGTTAATGAGGATGGCCTCAAAACAAATGTAGATAAGATACGACCGATACTAGAGTATCCAGCCCCAACCAATTTAAAGCAACTCAGACGCTTTACTGGCTTAATTGGTTGGTATTCAAGGTTTATTGGGAAATTAGCTGAATACAGAGCACCGTTAAACTATTTAACGCGAAAGGATGTCAGATGGCAATGGCATCAGGAACAGCAGGATGCATTCGAGAAAATGAAGCTAGCCCTTACCCAAGCCCCTGTTTTAGCCCGCCCCGATTTTTCCCTCCCCTTTACCCTCCAAACCGATGCTAACGACTACGCTATAGCCGGTGTGCTTACCCAGGAAATAGATGGTGAAGAGCACCCTATATATTACGTTAGCCGTACACTGAGTAAAGCGGAACGTAATTATACGGTGACAGAGAAGGAGTGTTTGGCAGTATTGTGGTCGATCGAAATACTAAAAGGTTACCTTCAAGGTGAAGAATTTACCGTGGTAACAGACCACCACAGCCTTCTCTGGCTTCACAATATCAAGGATCCGACAAGCAGATTGGCTCGATGGAACACAATCTTGCAAAATTATAAATTTAAGTTTGTGCACAGGAAAGGAGCATACCATAAGGTACCTGACGCACTTTTAAGAGCATATGAAGATACAGCATTAGCAGCTACAGCCACAATTAATACAAGCGATCCTTGGTACCAAATGAAGATCCAAGCAGTAATAAAATCTCCCCAAAAATACCCTGACTTATAAAAGACAACCTTTTATACGCACACCGCCCAATCCCCTCGTAGACCCATTAGTCCCCGACCTAGATGCTTGGAAGCTAATACTGCCAGCAGCTGATAGAGAGAAAGCTCTCTATGAAGCGCACTACACCCCGCAAGCCGGTCATTTGGGAAATGACAAAACCTATACAAGGTTAGCCACCTACTACTACTGGCCAGGGATATACTATGATACCTGCAATTATGTGAGAGCTTGTCAAGAGTGTCAAGCCCACAAGAGCAATCAGCAGGCTCCAGCAGGAATAATGGAAGGCAGAAACATAGATGGACCTTGGACAGTAGTAGCAGTCGACATAATAGGACCGAAACCTCCATCAAAGCAAGGGTTCAGGTACATAATAGTCTTTGAGGACTTATTTACCCGTTATGTCGAAATGAAAGCGTTGAGACGAGCCGACGCGAAAAGCGTACTCCAAGCGTTCGATGAGTTAGTCATTAACCGATGGGGTTGTCCCAAATACCTAATTTCGGACAATGGGACAGAATTTGCAAATCGCCAAGTTGCAGAGAAATTACAGCAGTACGGAATTATACAGTCATTAATTCCGCCCTATTTCGCACAAGCTAACCCTGTAGAAAGGGTAAATAGGAACCTAAAACCGATGATAAACAGCTTCATTCAGGAAGATCATCGGGAGTGGAATCGACATTTTTATATTTCGGCAGAAAACCCTATCCCAACAGCCCTTATACGAAAACACCTAGAGTCCTCAGACCCCCCTCCAGCACCAAATACAGCAGCATGGATCGAAAGATTACATAGACTTCCAGCAATATATGATCTTGTTAGAAGACATATAGACACAGCAGTGGCTAGACAAGCTAGACACTACAATAAAGGACGCAGATTAGTACAATACCATGTTGGCGATCGAGTATGTCGACGCAATAGGGTATTGTCCTCAAAAGATAATCATTTTACAGCAAAAATGGCACCAATAAACATAGGCCCCGCAAGAGTAGTAGAAGTAGTTTCGGCAAACTATTATATTGTTGAAGACGAAGATACTAAGCGGAGGGTCAAAGTCTATGTAAATGATCTTAAGCGTTATATCCCTCCTAGAAACGTTATCCCACCTAAAATGCATTCTCCCCCTTCGCAGCGTCCAATAGCACAAAATATACAGCAAAACCACCCAAGTAACAATAACCCACCTAGAAAGCGAGGTAGGCCCCGAAAGATTAATTAAGGCAATTTAAGAATAAATTTGAATAGGTAAATTTTGGCAAATAAAAATAATCAAACCTGATAATAGCAACGGGTAAGTTTAAGCAAGATTAGAAAATAAGAATAAGTATTCTCCCGTAGAATGGAAAGTATGGAAAGAGGCGCGTCAGCGACGCAGAGAGCCCGTGGCCGTGGCCGCTTCGCCGTACGGCCCACGGAGCTGAGGAGACCTGGGCAGGACCTGGAGGGGATCCTGGAAAGATTAGACTTAGCTGATGAACCAGCAAACACCCCTCCAGGAGCAGGCCAACGCACAACCTGCCCAGGCACCAGAGGATGCATCAGGGGAGGGCGCCATCTTTGCGCCAACCCTGACTTCCGCCCAGCGGCACCAAGAACGGAGGTAGCAGCCCTCACCCCAATAGCCACCACTAGTACGAGCGTGACCCCATACAGCCCCCCTACAGCCACCCCCACACCGCCATCCCAACCACCTTCCCTTTATATCCCAGCATTCCTTCCCCAACGAATTATTTCCCGCCCAGTCCTTGACCCGTCCACGGGCATGTATACTTATATACATGTGCCCGTGAACATGCCCCCTCCCTGCCCCGTGCCCAACCTACCCACACCCAGTACAGCTCCCTTGTCCCTACCTGCTCCCCCATCCACCACCTCCCCAAAACCCGTTTCCCTGATGTCCCTAGATATCCCAAACCCCACAAATGCCCAAACCCAACCACCCACATCCCCAACCCTACCACCCTTAATGTCCTACCCGTACAGCCTCCCACAACCCTTCCCCCTCCCATTGAACCCCCCTGCAGATCTACGCCGTCTGCTGCAGTAGGGGCAGCATCAACAACGAGCGGAGTCATCCCCGCAGACGCACGTATGTCCCAGCCCGACCCGAGCGAATGCCGCCCGGGATGTTGGAATTGCGGGGGGCTGGGACATAGCTGGAGGAACTGCCCCTCCCCAAACGCAGTTTTCTGCAGGAACTGCGGGAGGAGGGGAGTTTTCTCCAAAAACTGCCCCCGCTGCGCAGAGGGCTATTGGGAGATGCAGAGGAAAATGGGAGGGAGGAAATAAATCCCCTCCCATACAGCTCCCTATAAAACGTCATCCCATATACACTTCCCGTAAAAGAAAAAAAAAATGGAGTAAAATTTTTTTTTTTGTTTATATATTCTATGAATAAATTACATATAACGAAATCCATGTAGTATAATTATTAAGTCCCCAACCCAAAATGGAACATTTTCCCAAGCAATAAGGGTGGTGATTATAAAGCAGAGCAAATAAACAAATAATTTAAATTATATATAATTATTAAATGAAAACGGTAATTGCAACAACAAGAGTTCAAAATGAGGAACTCACAAGCAGCAGAAGGTAATAATTCACCACACCTTATTAATTTTTTTTTGTATTTTATATGATTTCATGTTTATTATTTTAGTAATTTTCATTATTCCCTGAATTTATATATATATATTAATTTGTATAACAGTATGTGTATGACTGCCATCATGTAAGTATGAGATATGAGAGTATCGCGAGTAGGGATAGAGCTCTCAAACAAATGCGAATATTCTATATTATTATGTATATTTTATGTAATGGGGCCAGTCGTCGTTATAGTTAAATTAAATTAAAATTAGTTAAAAGCAGCTTAAAGTTATACACCATACAGCGCGTATACATACACAGATGTCCAGCCAAGCAGCTAGTCAAGGAGACTATACACTTATACCCCGTACAAATAGCGCCGGCTATCTGCATATTGTTAAGTAAGCAAGCGTAATTACCCCCACCAACTTTAGCATCATAAGCTTAGAAAATTTTAAGCAAAATAATAATTAGCAGCATTTGTTATATATTTTTTTTTTTTTTAGCTTAGCATTACTGTCAGCATTTTATTGAAATTACGACTTCCGCGTAATTTCGGTTTGGTGGGGGGGAGTTGTGACAATGTGCTTTGCACATGTCAAAAGCGAGCGACTGAACCCCTGACAAACACCTACCTACCCGGATAAGCTAAACGAGTCCCTAGCTATACTACCTACCCATATACTATTTCCTAATTACCTACTCGCACATTAACTACGTCCTGCCTACCCTCACAGTCTAATAACCCTTTCCCAAGCACAGCACACAACACTGAGGTGGTCCTGGCGATGAGGATCTTGGGCGAGCTCAAATTATCAGGTGGGCTCCTCCGAGTCTGGCACAGCCAACAGGATAGTCAAGGGAGGCGATCACAAGGAAGCCTCCAGGACCCTCCGAAGCCTCACAGCATAGCAGCCAAGGCGATGAGGTGGTACCCAGGCAGGAAGCCGAAGAACCTCCAACGCCAAGCAAGATACAGCTGTAAAAGAGATGTTTATAAGAACAAAAACACAGCAATAGGGTAAGGAGCAAGGAAGAGGATGAATAGCCATAGCCAAGAAGACAAAAGACAAGGAAAGATATGTACAGCTGTATATAATTACTACAGCTGTACAAGGAACATCATAGGGTAAATTGAGGTTAGGTTAATGTACACAAACAACGTGTACAGCCGATATCTCGGACAATAACGCATACAAACACACACATGTGTGTAAACCTCACGACTAAATACCCACCTAGAGCCGTAGACGAAGAGGCTAGTCATCAGCGAGGTCAACGTCGTCGAGGAGAGAGAGGGGTGACTCGGCCTCAAGCAGCAAGCGACGGCGGGTGAGCTTCGTACCTGAAACTCATGCCGTACCCGTTGAAGAACGCAGTTAATAGCTAAAGAACTATTAGTTACCTGAAGAGGTTGTACCTCGTCTCCGAGACGGCAGCAGCACCAGGTTGTCATCACGGCATACATCACCATACAGCCGATTCGTACCGATACAGCCTGAACACTGCGGCACTCGACACGCTCGTACGACGCGAGATCGAGGTGCCGCGCACGAGTACGTACTGCGCAGGCGCGCGGTACGAACACGGGGCTCTCGAGCACGCCGAGAGTCAGAGCTCTACGGTCCGCCGTCCTGAACGGACTAAATTATCACTAGCCCGATATCGTGTCCCGGTTCCTCGAAGTCAAGGCGATAGCGAGTGTGTGAGAAAGAGAGAGAGATAGAGCGAGCAACAGCGTCCCAACCTGGTGTTCCGGAGACTTAGTAAGGTTGGTGAACTATTTTATTCCCCTGCTGACGGTATCGCCGAGTACCGCAGATAGTGCGTGCGAGCCTCCCGTCCGTCCCATCCTTCCCCTTCCCCTCCCCTACAGCGAACCGGAATACGAGCAGTGGAGCACGGCTCCAAGTATTTACCGATAACCCGCGTGTTATCGAGATTCGTCGCGAGTTAACGCGGCAGGCGCCCACCCTTATTCATTTTTATTATTTTAATAAATATCTATTTTATTAATAAGTATTTGCTGACCCTCATTAACCTGCACCCTGATCCCCAGTGCAGCGTTACAATATATATATATATGTGTGTGTGTGTATACGGTGAGGAACGAAGGTCCGCCTCGAACGTGGGTAGCGGTGTCAAATGGCTTGATAATGTCCTGCTAAACCTGCGGGCATCGACGTTGAATGCGTATGCTTTCGAAGTCCGCTGATTGCCAGATGTCGAAGTCGTAGTTCCTTGACTAAGGCTCGTAGATACCAACGATGCGTCTCGATTCCCGAATACGAGATCTCTCTTGACTTTGAATGCGTATTTCTTTAAAGTCCGAGTAGCAGAGCCACGCTCTCGGATAAAATTCAAAGAGTTGACTGGCAGAGCTTTGCCTTACGAAAGCTTTAGACGAAAAATTAGGAGTGGCTGTGTCTGTTCTGGGTCCTCTTTATATACTCTAAGAATCTATGCATCTGTCCTTGTCTTACGCTTTGCTTTAGATGGAAATTGCGTAACCAGTTCTCGATTTTTCTGTGCTTGTACCCAATTAGGCCGTTAGATGTGCGTGATTAAAAATTATCGAATCCCATGCATTTTCTGTATCGCTTCGTAGTTAATTCGGAGAATTTGCTGTCCCCCTTTTATTACTGCGATATTACCCAAAAAACGGCTTAATTTATTACTTCCTTCTAATGCTCGAGTTTTTTGGTCCATGTTTCCCATCGCCGGCTCTTCTCCGAGCATTGATTTTATAGTGCAGTACAAAAAAAACTCTTGCGCAACCCTTCGTTTCGATCTCACTATCGGCGATCCCGCTTATATGCGTATTAGCTTTGAATAATATCTTCAACTCTACTTATCAGTCTCTTTTTCGTTTGAAACACTCGTAAATTAATCTGTCCCTTAGCTCTATAAATTATATTTTTTATTACTGCATTTACTTAGAATCATTCTTTATCATCCTTATTTTGTTCGTCTTCTAGCCGTCATTTTATTCTAAACTATGCAGTACTTAAATAATAATATAATTTTCGTCGGGACGCGACATTTGCAATAAAATGGCCATTTTGTAATGAAAAATTGATCAAATCAACTTTTGAACGATGAATTCGTAAAGTTCAAACATTTATTCCACAGACTAAAAAGGTTTAAGAGTGCTGGCGCACCAAAAACCATTCTAAAATCGAGGATAAAAAAAAATAAAAAATTGCATTTTTTTGTAATTAAACTGAAATTTAACAAAGTTAACAATATTTTTTCATATTTTATCATACCATCTGAAAGAGCAGATTTCAAGCTTTCAGAATATGGGTCTCCAGATGTTTTTAGCCGGAAATCGCATGAGATATGAGGTCGCGAAGAATGGTGGCACATTTATGCCATTTGGTAATTCTAGGGCTAAATAAAATAAAAAATTATTATAGAAACTTTATATTATAGAAAATTATTATAGAAAAAAAAAATCTTTACTATCTTATGATTATTATAATCATTTCTAATGATTATGGACTGTATGGTCGAAATAATAATATTTTAATTAATACAGGATATCCCATTTTAATGTACCATCCCTAATAGTTCATAAGTTCAGACAAATAAACATTTAAAAAAAAAATTTAAAACTATATTTTTTTTATTGTAAGTTGTAGGGGAGGTTGTCAGGACATTCGACTATTTATTAGACTTGACTGTGAATGGATCTAGATTGATCTGGACATGACCTTGACTCCACCTTGACCTTGATCTGACTGTTACTTGAAATTGATCCGTGACTTGCATGACTGTGACTAGACCTTGACCCAACCTTTATCTAACTACATTATGACTTTAAAAATGATAAGTCAAGGTCAATTTAAGGTTAAAGATTAAGACTACTCTAGCCAGAAATTAAGATAATTTCGAAAAAAATGTTTCTTACAAAATCCTTTTTTTTCTCGAAGCATCCAATTATGCAATAAAAATATGTAATTCTAATATAAAAACTAAACTTGATCTTGATTTGATGTTGAAAATGTCCCTTCCAAGTCCTACAATGTTTGTCTGAAACATTTTCGTGGAATTGCATACCTGAAGACATCAGGGGTGGTACATTAAAATGGGATAACCTGTGTTTTAATAAATAAAGACACTATGAAACGATTTTTTTGACCATAATGCACTTACCCTACAATATCTTAGGGACTTTAAAGAATATTACAGCCGTTAAACATTGATCTTTTAATCACATATGCTTAGTAAATTGTTCTGAATAAAAATATATTACAGAAAATATTATATTTTTTAGCTAATGAAGGGTGATGATGATGATAGTAATGAAGGTGTGGTGACTCACGCTAGGATTAAATATATTGATGACAACAGTGTAGATATTGTACCAATTGACTGCATAATACAATTTAAATTAAAAAAACCCAAAAATGTTACTGACTGATAAAAAGAAAATATACAAAATTGAGTTCTCTGATGAAAAAAATCCTAAAAAAATTATTTTGAAAATACTAATTTCAGATTTAGCTTGTAATTTTTTAAAATTAATTTCAAACAACAAAGTAATTAAATATATATATATATATATTTATATATTTATCTAATACGTATTATATTTAGGTGGTGAAGCAGAAGTCGAAAAAATAAATCTATTAAGACCAAAATTTGCAAAAATTAATGAGAGTGATTTAGTAAGTACAAGTGGTGTTGATGAAGAAAATGAAGATCTGAAAAGTGAGGTACATGTAAGCTTTTAATCATATTTCTAAATTATTATATTTTATATGACGAATATTAGACGATAAATACACCATTGGTAAATACATTCCGCAATTAAGGGGGTGCCATACTCAAAATTACCGACAAAGCGGAGGTAATTCAGTAAACTGCAGTGTACTAGTAGCGCCATCATACGTGTATAATTTTACTATTTCATATTGAAAGCGTAGATGGCGCTATCAGTATACAATAGTTTATAACTTATTTGGCTACGAATAATAACAATATATACAATAATATTATAATAATACTCATATTTAGAGTGGTGATAAGGTTGGTAATAAAAATTTTCAACCTTATGTTTTACACCGAAATCAAATAAATGGGATAAATACTCATGAGTTGGTATATCATCATCTATTATGAACCAAAATCCTACTATCTGGATTGAATACTCGTATGAGTTGGTAATAATATAGTACTTATCGATAATGGTGGCGAAAATCGTTTTTCGAACAAGTGAAAATTTTATAATTACAGCAAAGCAATAAAGAAACTCGCTGAGTTGAAACACATCTGTTAGCGTGCATCGAA
>JANSJX010000683.1:0-19185 GCA_026168455.1 Theocolax elegans | reverse complement strand
TTATTATCGTATACGATTTTTTGTTATTTTCAATACTTTAAACTCTTTTGTTTATTTTTAAATTAAAGATTGTGGATTTCCAATATTTAAATTATAATAAAATAATAATAATAATAATAAATGTAATATTTATTGCATCTTAGTGTTTAGATAAAAAATAAGAAGAAATAATCTTAAGTCTACATAAAAAAAATGCGCATGTGGAAACGTGCGTATACATGGCTATTACATGCATAGACACATATATGCATATACTCGCATGCGTATCTTAACGGCATTTTCATAGGGACGCTAAGTATAGGAACTTTCCAAGTTTCTCGAAACATCCAGAGGGTTTATAACATTGTTTGTTCGAGAATGTTCTATTATCATTAGCAACTATAGACAACGCGTCGCATTTTTATAACACTTGGAGCCAAGCGGACCTCTGCCTATGTCTGGCGTTGCTTGGGTTTTATGATAGTTGCAGCTGTCTATGCAGGTAACCAATGCTTGTATACACGGTCCCTTTTGCATCGTTTTATTTTAGATTTAAGAAAAAATGTTCGGACGTTACAGCGATGACTTAGAATTGAAATTGAAACAAAATTATTTTAGTGATACTTGTACAATAATTATAGAGGTATTTTAAATAAAAAAGATGTAAACAAAATATTTTATCATTTGTTTAATGAAATAAAAAACTCATTTGCAAATAATTCTATTAATCCAACTATTATGGGTATTATCAAATCCTATAACCATTTTTACATATACATTATTTCCTTTTTTCTTCAAAACTTTTCAATTAAATATGCCTGAACAATCGGTCTTAAGAAGCTCTCTTCATAAAATTGAAGCCACGATGTTTTAAGTATATTACCTTTATATTACAATAGACACTTGAAAGACTACGACAAAGCAGCTGAAAACATTTCAAGCACCACTCAATGATGTTCCCAAGTGTACAGTACGTGCGCTTGCTGGTGTTTACCTTAAGAGATATATTTACATAGTTTTCCGTGTAGATGTATACAAACAAGACTTCATCAGAAATATAAAACTATGAAATGAAACCATAATATTGTAGGGATACATATTATTGCATAATATTGTAAGGATACATATTATTGCGCGCTTAGGTGTCTATATATATAAAAACAAATATACATCCATGCACTCGCTCACTTCTGAGTTTTCTGAGGAACTTTCAAGAATTAACATGCTGCGTTTTTAAGAGCAAAAAATGATTCGATTTTTTAGTTCAGCAGTACTAATCAGCAGACAACAATATTTCAAAATATCTATATAATATATTATAATTTAATTTCATCCAGTGAGTTAGATAAAATTATATTCAAAATATATTTGCAAATATACAAATATACAAATGTTGTTTATATTTACTTTATGTTTACTTATGTCTACCAAGAATTTACATAAATGGTATTTTTATGAGATAAATTTACTACAATATTTAACAATCTCCGTATAAAACTGAATCCAAAACACACGCATACTCCCACACATAGTCCCCACCCACACACACACACACACATATATATATAGAGTATATACATACTATATATATAGTATGTGTGTGTGTGTGTATATATATATATATATATACACACACTCATGAACCCGTTCAGTTCTAAGTTTTCTAAGGAACTTTCAAGAATTAACCTACTGCGTTTTTAAGAGCAAAAAGTGAATTCGATTTTTTTAGTTCAGCAGTTCTAATCAGCAGACAAAAATATTTCAAAATATCTATATAAGATATATAATTTAACATTTTACTCATTTTAATAAGAAGAAACTAAATTTTTCATAAAACTAACATGTTTGATCTCATTTTTGAAGGTCATAAATGACCTGAAACTCATAACTTTAATTTTCCCAGATAGCATATTTTCATCAACTATCTTACCCTCAAATTTCATTATTCTGCACCTATCACAACAAGAGTTCTACGATTTTATGACAAAAATTCTTACCTTTTTCCCATAGTGGGCCGTAGGGGACTCGGGTAAACTGAAATAATCCTTTACCGGGGAGTGAAAAGGCTGTAATTTCAGCGGCTTTCTGGTGCTAGAGGGACTTGGTGGTAAGCTTGAGATAAATCAAGCTTACTTATGTAACGACTTTCTCTCAGCTGATCGAGAATGTCGTCCATATTCCGCATAGGGTACGCTATTTTCTTGGTTACCGCATTAACCTGCCGAAATCTATGCAAAAGCGGTATTTTCCGTTTGCTTTCGGGACTATGATTGGGCAGCTGCACCACGGGCTTTCTGAAGGTTCTATTATGCCTTCTTTTAGCATTCTGTCAATTTCCTCGTATCCAGCCTGCAGCATCCTTGGCGAATAACGACGGTTTCGTTGACGAATAGGTTCGGCACCCGCACATCGATTCTGTGGAATCTAGGTTAGTTACACCTAGCGTTTTTGGTGTTGGGGGAATCACTTTCGTTAATAGCTGCTGGAATCTCCTTCTTGTTCCGCTGTAGCTCGTTTCAATCCTCCTATTCTTGCTAAGGCAGGTAAGCAATCGGATCTTTGCCATATGGAGTAAAATGATGAATGATACCTTTATCAGTCCACCACGTATCGTTTTCATAGCATATTTCATGTTCGCTTTACGTTTAAAGTCGATACCTAATATGCAGTCATAATGCAAGCCGTCTGCTACCTGAAACGGCATTATAATAGTTTCACCATCTATTTCCATGGTTACATCTATTATACCTTGTATTGGTACTGTCTGTACCAATCTGCTACTTTAACGACTGAATTGCTGGATTGTCTTAATTTATGCTGTAATATTCTACTCATTCCTCGCCCAATGAATGAGTGTACCGACCCATCGTCAAGGTAAAGCGTAAGTTTCTGTCCTTTAATTCTATGTTAAAGAAGTGACGGGGATCGATTCCGGGTATTTGCTGATTAGGGAATTATTTGCTGCTACGTGGGAGGGTAATTGACCCTTTTGGGTGTTTGGGTGAGGAAATAACGGGTCTCTATTTCCTCTGGCTGTAGTTTCCCTGGTTTCTGTTTTTATTACAGTTGCATATTGTGTAGCTGATTCCCTTGTTTTCCTTCCGCAACTTCGCAGCTTAAAGGGACTGGGCATTCTGCTACCCCATGTCCAAGTTTTCCGCATCTAAAACAAGGCTCTTTAAAATTTCCTTGATTTATAGGCCTTTGTTCTTCGTGGTTAGGAGTGCTAAATTTATTTGGCTTGAATTCCTGCTTTTTTGGGTGATTCAGCCTTTGTTTAGTTTCCTGCGCTCGTGCCAATAGCTGCTATTTTTGTTATCTGTTACAGCTTCGCTGTACTGCTGCTTCGGCTCTGCTTGGGAGGTGCTGTATATTTTCTTGCTGCTTGGGGGCTGTTCTGCTTCCATGGGTACTAGTGCTGTATTTTCTTTTGTGGGTTGCTAGACTATGAGGGCTATAGACTTTGCAGGTACTCCAATATCTGTCCTCTGCTCTGAGGAAACTGCTGCTGATTTACGGGTATACCTGAATGCTGGATCAAACGTACTTTGTTGCTGCTGTATGCGTGGGTTAGCTGGGATTGAGTACGTTTCGTTGTTCTCCTTGTGCACTGGCGATCTGCTATTCCTGTCTATGTTGCTGTTGGTTATTTTGCTGCCTGCTATTTTGTTCTATCAGTTTGCTGAATAACTGCTGCATTTGCTGTATTTGCTGCTCCAATCGCCTGAATTGTTCATCATATTTGCTTTCGAGCTCTTTGTCGGTATTTTGCGTCTCTTTGGAACGTTGGGTTCTGTAACTCCATCGGTCTTCCCAATGGATACTTTGTACATTCCTATGTACATTGCTTAATTGCGTGCTGCTTCTGGGGTTCTGTCGTTTTCGCGTGCTTGATTGACTCTTTTCCTTGGGTCGCTATTTCGGATTCTTCATTGTCTGTGTGGCGTATTTGTTCGGCTTACTGTTCTAGGTACGAGTGCACTAAGGGAAAAAGGGCTTTGTGCTTATTTGACGAAAAGCTGAGGGTTGGATAGTTTGGGTTGGTCTCGGGTCGGGTATCTGTATAAATGTTGGTACTGCATGTGGTAACTGGAGCTGTATATTGGGTAAATGGGTTATCTATGAGGTCTGGGTGTGTGGGAGAGGAAGGGGCTAATGTGTGGATGAGGTAATAGGAAGTCGAATTTATGCTCAACTGCGTCGTTGTTAAGCTTGGGACTGTATGCGTTAATTCCATCATCGAATTATGCATACTGGTGACGGTAGACTCAATCTATATGACTGTAGATTGTGCTTGAGGACGAATTTCTGCGCTGCTTATCCTTAAATTTTCATTATTCAATCGCTGTAATTTTCTCCTCGTGTTTGCTGTTTCCCTTACAGCCGATTGTGTTTCCGATCCGTATTCCATTTCCGGTAATGACAACAAATTCTCATTACCTATGGAGATAGGATCTCGGTATTGTCCTCGTGATTGTCCGGTTGGCAATTGAATGTAAAGCATCCGTCTTGCTTTACTGCTTCTTTCTGGGCTGTATCTATAGCGATAGTGGGAATATTTCCTCTTTCCGATTGCCGTAAGGGATAACTCTGTATCTATAATCGGGTTTAGCCTCGTCTACTGCTGCATTACCAGTCAGCAGACGATGGTCCGAATATACGTCTAATTTCGAACCTAGCTAACCTATCTCTAATACTTTTACAGTCCGAATCTATATTTATTCCGACTTTGCTTGCGTATACCGTGATTCTACCATCACTGGTATTATTAATACTGCGTCTTATTACACCAGCACCTACTGCCTGGTTGTAATACCGATAAGTCTTCTCCTAAAATTAAATCAAGGTCATCACCGTTGTGAGACATTTTGAATTAATTTATTGTTGCTTAATTTATCTTAATAATTAAATAAATATTATTATTGATAGCTCTTATTAGCTCGATTGCCGTAAAATATCTTTAGCTCTTGTTAATTATACTTAACTTAATTAAACATGCCAAGCAAAAATCCAAAACAATAAATAAAAATACCAATGAAAGAAAGAAAAATAATTTTCACGCTAAGCTAATTAAATTAAATTCACTTCTACTAAGCAATCCACAACAGCAAAAAAATAAACAAGCTTGTTTTATTATCGGCTGGGCAGTATAGCAAATAATACAGCGGGAAATATGTATATATATATGGGTTCACATTATTATTTTGTATCTTATACAGCTTATTATTCAGGGAAATTACTATATACAAGCTTTTGTATACACCACAATTTCCTCAAATATTAATATTAATAATATTATAATCAATAAATATGGGGGTATATGTGCAAGGGGACGTGCAAATTATGCTTATATAATAATATATACCACGGGGTTAGGCACGGCAGCAATTACAATAAACAAAAATTATGCAGTATTATTTTTATAACTATTATATGGGAAGCTATGAGGGAGAAATTAAATTTTTGTTGCAATGGGTATAGCAGGTTAAGCAAATTTTAATTATTTTATTTATTCAGCTAACAATAAATAAATAGCAAAATGTGTGATTTAATTCACTAAGCAGTAATTGTATATAAACAAGGAAAAACGTTATTGTTCATAGGTTATAGGTTAGAATAATACAGAATTGTTTCTCTCTGTAAATAACAAAGAATTTTATTATTTTATACAAAATATAATTACATACTTAATAAATAATGTTTATTTACCTGTAAATACAAAGAAACAACATTCAATGTTATTATTCACAAGGTTGTCTTTAGATTACTTTTATAAAGTTTTATTCATTGTTTTCGGTATATCTTTATTAACCGTACTAATTGACACGTGCCAATTCTTGTCTGCAAATTTTACCTGTCGGTAATATTAAAAGATTTGATTTTACCGACCTACACGCGCGCAATTCAAATAGACTAGGATGTTTTCCTTACATATATATAGCCAATGAAAATTAATATGCTTAAGAAAATATATTAATAATGCTCAAAGCAGCTTAAATTATTATTATACTATCAAATGCAAATTTAAAAGAAAATTAATAAAATATTATTTTCTTATTGAAGCACTTACAAAACAAAAAAAAATGTCATGAATACTCGGTTATATAGCTGTATGGTTAATATTGCCTGTATGGGTTAGAAGAGAGGGGAAAAAAATAATTATTTATATTTTTATTAACCAGCGTACCCACAAAAAAAAACAACTATACTTAACCAAATATGTAAAGCCGTGCAAATAATATATTTAAAAGAAAAAACAAATTTATATTTTCGTGCACGTGCTCAATTAATAATTATCAAAATGGCCGTCAAAATGGCCGACCGGCTTCTTCCGGTGGTGTGCGAGCTTTTCTTAAGGGAGGAAAGGCAATATGGCCGCTATTTGCGTCGCGCTTCGACGCTTACAATAATTATTGCTCGCTTTATTATGCACAAAAAAAAATATTTCTGTACGCCACTTTATGCCAAAATTATTTTAATAAAAGATCCCTTAAAAAAAAACAACCACGTTGGGCGCCAATGTGACGCTGCACTGGGATCAGGGGTGCAGGTCAATTAGAGTCAACTATTTAATATAAACAAAACAAGTATTTATTATAATAAACAACTAAGTGAAAAGGTTGGGCGCCAGCCGCGTTAAATCGCGACGAATCTCAATAACACGCGGGTTATCGGTAAAACACTTGGAGCCGTGCTCCACTGCTCGTATTCCGGTTCGCTGTAGGGGAGGGGAAGGGGAAGGATGGGACGGACGGGATGCTCGCACGCACCTCCTGCCGATACCCGTCGGGTACCGTCAGCAGGGAAGTAACAGTTCACCAACCTTTTCGTCGTCTCCGGAACACCAGGTTGGGACGCTAATGCACTCTCTCTGTTTCTCTCTTGCTTTGCTCACTCGTACTCAGTCTCTTAGCTTCGAGATCAACAGACACTATCGCGCTATCGGCAAGGAAACTTGTTCCGTTCAGGACGGCGGACGTAGAAGCACTCTCGGCCGTGCTCGAGAGCCCCGTGTTTGTACCGCGCGCCTGCGCGTACGTTACTCGTGAGCGGCACCTCGATCTCGCGTCGTTGCGAGCGTGTCGAGTGCCGCAGTGTTCAGGTCGTATCGGTACAAATCAGATGTATGGCGTTTGTTGACCTGGTGCAGTGTACCTCTCGGCGATTGCTGTAGGACTCCTCCTGGGTAATTATTTACGTCGTTCAGTCTTCTTTCTAAACCTATTGGTACGGCGTGAGTTCAGGTACGAAGCTCACCGCCGCCTGCATTGCTGCCCGACGCCGCCTCGATCATCTCTCCCGACGACGACCGTACCAGACGACCGGTCCTGTCTTTGTCTTCTGCCGATTGCTGTTGATCCTCTTCCTTGCTCCTTACCCTCTAATGCGTATTGTTCTTATAAATATCTCTTTTACAGCTGTATCTTGCTTGGAGTTGGAGGTTCTTCGGTTCCTGCCTGGGGTACCACCTCATCGCCTTGGCTGCTATGCTGTGAGGCTTCGGAGGGTCCTGGAGGCTTCGTAGTGATCGCTCCCTTGACTATCCTGTGGCTGTGCCAGACTCGGAGGAGCCACCTGATAATTTGAGCTCGCCCAAGATCTCATCGCCAGGACCACTCAGTGTTGTGTGCTGTGCTTGGGAAGGGTTATTAGACTGTGAGGGTAGCAGGACGTAGTTAATGTGCGGGTAGTTTAAGGACATAGTATATGGGTAGTAGTATAACTAGGAATCGTTTAGCTTATCCGGGTAGGTAGGTGTTTGTCAGGGGTCAGTCCGCTCGCTCTTGACATGTGCAAAGCACATTGTCACAACCTTTACTATTTAAAATATAATAAAGGTGCAAGTTCGTATTAATAATATGTATATATAACTAAATTATTGTTTTAGTAAATTCTTAATTTTAATAACAATATTAATTACCTAATTAGTGACTTTATATATATGGGGTATTCCACGTGAAGTGGTTCCGATCAAAATTTTAAAATGCACCAAAGAAACTCGAAATTTTTTTAAAAATTTAATGGGAATTACCATGTTAATTTTTTGTGAATTTTATGTCTTTCTTTAAATTATCATAACTTTTTACAGAATTGAAGGCCCCAAAAATGCTACAGACCATTTGAAAGTATTGCTCAAGCTTTTTTTTTTAGACTTTTGGATAAAAAAATCAATTGTGGCGCACTTACACTATTTTTAAGTTGAATATTGACATGTAAGTTTAATGTAACATTAACCTTGAGATTAGAAATTCTAACCCAGAAGGATAAATTCTAGACATAGTTAGCAACAAATGTTATATATAATTTATAGTAAAAGTTGATAGATTTTGAGTTAAATAGCTGTAAATCCAGCTGGTGTTGAAACAAAATAGAAAAAAAATTCTTTTTTGAGGTTTAGAATAACTTTTGAGCAAATAGATTCAGTACCTAAAAATTTTTTTCTATATTCTGAAAAACATTTGCAATGTGTACCCAACATTTGGTGAATTTTAAAATTTTGATCGGTCCGTTTCACGTGATGGAAATATATATTATTTTCATATTTTGATATTTATTTTAAATAGTCACTAATTATTAGATAATAATATTTGTTATTAAAATTAAGAATTTACTGAAACAATAATATTAGTATATTTAATACGGAACTTGCACCATTTATATATTTTAATAGCAATGGTAAACCGGTAACCAAAATATAGCGCTTGCGCTGTCCCCACATGTAGGATAAGTTATGTTCAGATTTTAGGAGCTATGCTGTCCTAAAATCAGGATACCGCTTCTCCGTAAACCGTAGGGCAGTTGTTACACTGCAGGTGTTGCTTCGGTAGTCCTAATCTGTTTTCAGTGTACTCAGGTCATAGGTCAAGGTGACCTTGAACCTTCTGCTGAAGGTTATTAAGTTTAGCTATGGATCGGCTCCGATCTGTACTTGTTTGACTTAGGGGTATTAAAAGGTCAGGGAATTCTTGTAATAATGGTATCCATGGTGACCTTGGATTTGACCCTAGCGTTAGACCTTGAAGGTTCATTCGAAGGTTAACCTTTTTTTTTTAATTTGAAAACGGCTATTTTTCACAACAACAATCAAAAGAAGCGGGAATTTCACTCGAACCTGCTATGGATTAACTCCAATCTGTAAGTTTGAACCTTCAAGGTCATTGCGAGGTCAGTTTTTTTACATTTAGCGGACCCAGGAACAACGACCCGTGGACGTAGTAAAATCTGTTCCATTTGGGCGCTTGATTTACACGAGTGCCCTCGTCTCTCACGATCGTGATGCTTTTATTACATGAATTGATCAGGTTC
Source organism: Theocolax elegans (assembly GCA_026168455.1). Lineage (NCBI taxonomy): Eukaryota > Metazoa > Arthropoda > Insecta > Hymenoptera > Cerocephalidae > Theocolax > Theocolax elegans. The sequence goes on along the minus strand of JANSJX010000683.1, from coordinate 9,900 downwards.
TTACTTGTAATTATTAACATATCGCATAAATCTCTATGTTATGAACTCGCATCTCACTAAGTATTAAACTTTTAACCTCAAAAAAAGACACTAATAATTTATCAACTAACGATCAATAACTTTATAAAATAATACTTATACAAGTTTAAATTTCCAATTATTTTATCTTTAAAAATCTAGTTACATGTAAAATTGTGGTACAGCTTTAGCTAAAATATCAGATTATCACTATCATTTTTAGACGAGTATCTCGTTGTGATTTTTATGTTTTTCATTCTGATTGATTTGGAGTAAGGTTTGATCCGTCAACTTAAAATGCAACGTTCACTGAAAGAGAAAGAATATCACTTCTCATGATGAGAGGCTGGGGTCAAATGGAAGATCGTACAGGGCAGTAATGAATGTTTTAATGAAACATTTAGGGTTGGTAGAACTCCCATCGCACTCTCAACCGTTCAAAATACAATTACAAAGTTTAATAATGTTGGCAGTGTTAGAGATCTACCTAAGTCTGGCAGATCAAGGTCGGCAACGGGTGAACGGCAGTCACTGAATATTTATTATCACTTATTGAAAATCCGCATTCTTCAATCCGCAGAATTGTTTAAGAGCATAACACAAGCAATCATCTGTAAGCAAAATATTAAAAGAATCCAAATTTTCATCCATTTAAAGTGAACTTGGTTCACAAATTAAACGAAGACGATTTTGATCGTCGCGTTCAGTTTTGTGAAAACATGATAGCACTCATAGTTGAAGATCCTAAACTTCCATCAAACATAGCTTTTACAGATGAAGCAACTTTTCAACTAGACGGGACTTTGAACAGACATAATTGCAGATATTGGGCAGATGAAAATCCTCGCTGGATGCGTGAAGACAAATCGCAGTACCCGCAAAAATTGAATGTTTGGGCAGGAATACTTAATAACCGTATTATAGGACCATTTTATATTGATGGAAACTACCTGCTGAAAACTATAAAAATATGCTTCGAGCACAAATAGTTCCTGCTATTAGAGAAATAGTAGGAGAGAACTTCGAAAATACATGGCTTCAACAGGACAGTGGCAGCCCTCACTATGCACGAGACGTTCGCGCTTACTTAAATGAGATATTTGCTAATCGTTGGATAAGAAGAAGGGGCGCAATTGAATGGCCAGCTAGGTCACCAGATTTGACGCCGTTAGACTATTTTTATTGGGGTTATCTAAAGGATCGGGTGTACAAAACGAAACCCGAAACTTGGAAGAATTACGGCAAAGGATCATACATAGACGAATCTGCTCTCATCCTATTGAAACGATCCAAAATAGTGTTAATGCTTTTTACCATCGATTAGCTTACTGTCAAGAAGTGAATGGAGAGCAGTTCGAGCACTTAAAGTAAGATAAGATTATTACTGCTAATAATTAAGAGTGAGAGGCAAGGGAACTCACGTTAATCAGCACCCCAAACGTGAGAGGCAAGGGGACTCACGCTAATCAAGCACCCCAAAGAGAACAGATTTTACTACGTCCACGTCGTTGTTCCTGGGTCACGCTAAATGTAAAAAAACTGACCTCGCAATGACCTTGAAGGTTTAAACTTACAGATTGGAGTTAATCCCATAGCAGGTTCGAGTGAAATTTCCCGCTTTTTTGATTGTTGTTGTGAAAAATAGCCGTTTTCATTAAAAAAAAAGTTAACCTTCGAATGACTTCCCAGGTCTAACGCTAGGTCAAATCCAAGGTCCCCATTGAATATCCATTATTACAAGAATTCCTTTGACCTTTTTAATACCCCTAAGTCAAACAAGTACAGATCGGAGCCCATCCTACCTAAAACTTAATAACCTTCAGCAGAAGGTTCAAGGTCACCTTGACCTATGACCTGAGTACATGTTTAGACGTAAAATTTCTCGCTCTTTCGATTGCTGTTGTCAAAAATAATGGGTTCCTATTTAAAAAAACAAAGTTGACCTTGAATGACAAGTTGATGGTCAAATCCAAGTTCACACTGGATTCGTCGTAAAAAGTTACTTAAAGATAACCTTCACCTTTTTTAAAAAAGCTTTTACCTGGAATATTTAGGACACCCCTGTATATAAAAATTAACTATATTTTAGTAAAATTTACCGTGGATGTTTTTGTTAAACTAGAAGTTTCTAAATCGGAGTCTTCAAATACTTGAAGGACAATTAAACAGCTCCCTGCTTTATTTCTTATAACTTCATCTTTTTTTTAAATTTTCGATTTTTTATTACTTTTTGCAATTATGCTTCTTTTAATGTGAGCCAATTTGTTATTAGTATTTTTATTTTTAATTATATTTCACCCTCAATGGTAACTTTAATACATTCCAAGTATTGTTTATCATCTGGAAAAATAAACGCATGGTGTTATTTGCTATATTATACTTTTTTAATTTTTATGTTTTAACATTTTTTCTCTTTCCACGTTTTATTTTTTGAAAAAGTATTATTATTTTTCATTAATTTTATTATTTCTAAAAAGTATGTTTTTCTTTTCTCATTTTCTTTTATAGTGTTTTTGTGCATCATCTGTTAGTTTTAATTTGTGCTATACTTACAACTCTTTTTTATAACTTTCGCCTATAACATTTCTTGTCATATTTGACGCTAGTAATTTCACCTTCTTCTTTTGTATGGTGTAAATCTGCATCAAGTACAATACTAATTTGTTTAGTTTTTAACCAGAATACTAAGGCGAATATTTTATTTATTTTTTTCGAGCACACAACGTTTCTTTTCCGCTTCACAAATGTACATTAAATAATTGCAGTATCTAGCTGCATTCACTTCATTCGCTGACAGTAGAACAAAAACCTCACTGGTAGTGATACGCATAATTACTTTATAGAAATGCCGCTGGTTTTTTTAATTAGAATCATTCTTCAAACGTTCTGGATTTTACAACAAATTAAAAACCACTATTACTCGAAGAAATAACACCGAACATATTTTTTAATGATATTCACAGTGGCTCTATTTACAAATCTGTAGATAAAATTAATAATTTTTTATCTAACATCTATATTTCTTTATGTGGTACACAGATGGAGTGCAAATTTTTCGATCATCAAAATTTAGTATTTGGGCATTTGTTTTAATTATACTCGAAGTTCCATATGAAGAGCGATTCAAATGAAAAATATGATACTAATAGGTTGTGGTGTGGAGAAAAGAAACCTCATCCAAATACGTTTTTAAACCCGTTTATTGAAACGTTTAGAAATCTATACAAAGGCATTGAATTATACGTCAAAGATATAAATAAACAATAACTATGTATCGACAAATTATGTGCGGAACATGCCCGCGTAAAATTGTAAACTATTGGCAATATATTAAAAGCAGCAATTCTTCAATGTAATATCAATAAAAATCAAATGTATTGTAATAGTATTGCGATGCTAGCGTTTGAGTGCTATTGATAATGCATTGCCAATAGTTCCTAAAATATTTAAATTTCATGTTGGATAAAGCATTGTAATACATTGCAATATTATTGTCTGCTTGCGATGACGATATATTGCCAATAGTTCCCAAAAATATTTTTATTGAAGAATAAAAATACGTTACCGATGTATTATTAATAATTTTCAAATTCAAATGATTTAGTAAGTAAGTTTTCTTCGATTGATAAAAATTTATTAATAAAATAAAAATACTCGATAATTTGCAATAAAACATACATTTATTTCATAATCAATTTTTTACATAATTTATTCGGCTTCGTGACAATTAAGAGGTTTAACACTTTTTAAATCATTATTAATTAATTTTAACTCATTTAGCATTCTAAGACATTGAACCTAAATAATCTTATTAAAATAACTAATAAAAACAATAATCATTTTTTAGGATGGCGTAATGTGTGCACTTGTAGTTGACAACCGTTGTATAATCAGCTGACGAAGACCGGGATTGCATTTCGTATTAACGTAATTCTAAAATTTACGAAGTATTTTATAGTGAATATGATCGTCTGATAGGACCGCGCAAATTTAATAAATTTAACAAATATAAATTTTACATTCAATCATCTCGGTTATATCTTTCGGTACTGGAACTCTTTTGGAAGATTTTTCCCGTTGCACACATATTCTTTAAATTCTTGGTGCCTACAAGGACCCGCAAGATACGACTCACCATATTTTTAGGTTGAGACTTCCACCGTACCAAATTATTTATCTGTCTCCTTAATCCAAATGCCTTTAAATTTATTGCATAGTAAAGTTTTATTGGGTCCACTTCTTCGACATTCAACAATGGGTCCACGTCATCATCACCAGAATCGCTCTATAATTTAATATTAAAATTATATAATATGATACTAAACTTATAAATAATTATTATTTTTTTTACAAATTATATAATGCAAGTACTTACATCATTAAAATTTTGTTCACCTCTTTGTTCATTTTCTGGAAGTGAGATCCTACAACTCTAGAAAATAACAATAGTTATAAAGTTTATTTAATAGCCTTAGCGTATAATTAGCTGATAAAATGCAGTAAATTATCATGAGGATCATCAGTATCATCATCAGGATCATTAGTCATTAATCTTGCTCGTTTTGATAAAACATGGACTCATTGTTGCCTGTTAAAACTAACAAAATCGTTTTCTTGTAAACAATCAAGATTTAAATGTATTAATAAATAAAAATTATGTTTCAGTTTCAGATGTATGGAAATATCACTTTCTGTTTTCCATTAATACATCAACATCTTTTCTTGTCTTTCCTTTATTTTGTTTAATTATTTTAATGTCTTTTATGTGCAATCCCGAAGTACATGGTAAATTGGTTTTCAAGAATTTCCTGTAATTGAAATAAATTATATTTATTGGATAAAAAAATAGTGTTAATTAACCTCAAAGCGTAACTTTTTGAATACTACTCAAATGTCTGTGGTATATAACAGTTATAGTAGCTTATTGCAAATAGTTATAATTACTGTTATTGCTATCTTATTATAAGTCTTTAGAAAATTTCGCAAATCTATGGGAAACAATAACCTTTTTCACACGACCTGCCATCCAATTTATAAAGTTAAGTGATTGCATCATATAAACATTTTTAATTGTATAAACATGCGCATGTGTATGTGTGTGTATATGTATATACATACATACACATTATGTTTATGTGTATGATTCTGATATACATTATATATGAGTGATAATGCTACCATAAATAACTATTTTTTACAAATATTCACCTGTTTTGAGTACTGATTTTTTTCACATGTTGCATTTCTACTTTTCGGTGACTTTTCTTGCTTATTTCGTTCCTCTGATTCATCCGAAACTTCTGAGTCAAAAATCGACTTTGACTTTAGTAAAACAAGATTGCTTGATTGAGCTTTATTAACTTTTTTCTTTCTTTCGATTTTTTTCTGCGATTTTATTTTAATTTGTTCATTAAACGCTAATCTTTTTCCTATATTCTTTCCTTTTACCATAACCTCTCCATCGGTACTTACAGACAATAAGCTTAAGTATTCAGCATCATCTACAATAGTATATTTATAAGAAAATAATATTTGATCAGAATAAATAAAATTATCACTGTACATACCACTTTTCCGAACTATTTTTACTTTATAAAGCTTCGTCACTATAACGAGCGAAGGATTGCTCGCCTTCGTTTTTATCTGGAACTAAAGTATCCGTGCTGATTACACTTTTTGAACCATATCCAACCCAAAGCACTAAAGCATACATCCTTCTACTTAATTAGCGTTGAATTAGTAGAAGTTAATAAATAGCTGGCGGTTTAAAATTCTATCGACTTTTAATATATGAAGTAAGTTACAAATAGTCAGTGCATGAATATAATAAAAAAGACATATCTATATGCTTGTACTTGAAAATGCAAGAGGTTAATGATCTACGAATGTAAATAGTCAATTACATTTCCATTATGCCAAAAGTGAAAACATCATTTCAAGACTGCAGTCGCATAACACAATACCGATGGGAAAGGTTAATAAAAAAACATTTCGAAAATTTAAAATCTGAAATCCAGATTGATCTGATCAGATCTGATCAAGAATTGTACCTATTTATAAAGCTGGTGATAAAAAACTATGCAGAAAACTATAGACCTATCTTCTTAATATCTAATCTAGCAAAATCTTGGAAAAACTAATTTATAAAAGATTTATTAATTTTTAAATAAATGTGATATTTTGTCAAAAAATCAGTTGGTTTTGTTAAAAATAAGGGAACTAAGATGCTCTGCAATACATGTCTAGTAAACTGAAAATTGTTTTAGTTGAGCAAACCATCGCAATAGCTTTTCTTGATATAGCAAAAGCTTTGATACAGTAGATCAATTATATTACTGAATAAGTTATATAACTATGGAATAAGAGGTGGTGCTTATGATATCATGAAATGTTATTTATCGAATAGACAACAAAGAGTTTAATTAGATAACGTTTTTAGTTCTAATATGACAGTAAAAACTGGTGTTCCTCAAGGTACAATATTGGGACCACTGTTATTTATATGTAAATGATATGTTAGCAGATAATTTATCTCATATGCAGATGACACTGCGATAATTGTCACTGGTAAAAATTGGAAAGAAGTTGAATGTTTAATGAATAGCGAATTAGAATCAATCTCCAATTGGTTGGCTATAATAAATTGTCTTTAAATGTTAAAAAAAAAAACAACTTATATTACATTTGGAAATTATTGCGATAGTGTACCTGAGGTAATAATTTTAAATTTCATATAAATAATGTAACATAAATAGAGTTGAGTATACCAAATACCTAGGTGTAATTTTGACTTTAGAATGAGTTGGGGTAAACACACATTGAATATATTGTTAATAAAACAAAATATCTTATCTTGTGTTTAAAACTAGCCAAGATTGAACCTGGATACGTTAGAATGATATATTATGCTTTATTTAATAGTATATTAGTTATAGTATATAGCTTGGGGTGGTGATATATAATTATATGAAAAATATTACAAAGTTTGCAGAAAAAATTAAAAATTATAAACAAGAATATTTTATTATTGAAATAATCCACTAAGTATTGAACAGATTTTTACACTAGATTCATTAATGTTCCATTACGAATCTCTAAAAAGCAATTTATGTCTCTAACAGCATAACGAGGAAAAAAATGTATTTTACCTCGTACAAGAAGAACAATTAGTTGTAAAAATAGTTATATCCAAAGCAATAAATATATTTAATATGTTACCTAACGATATGAAAATCTTAAGCACCAAAAATAAGAAATCAAAAATTAAAAAATGGATTTAAAAAATATATATATTAAAAAAAAGTTTTTATTTTCTGTTGTATTCGTCACAATTACTTTTAGCTACAGTTGTATACTATTTGTACTTTGATAATTGTTAAAGATTTATTTATTAGATTAGTTAATATTTAAGTTAGTTTTAAGTTTTCTTTTTGAACCAGACCACAAAGATAACTCCGTTTATCTCTGTGGGAGGTTTGCATGATTTATGTGTTTCTATATGTATATTCTTTTGGTTTAATAAAATAAAAAAAAAAATAAAAAAAAAAATAAAAAAAAAAGATTCAAGTAAGAAATAAACAGAACATAACTACAACTATAGTTATGAGGATTTTTATCAATTATACATTAAATGTACATCTTTAGACCAACGCGAATAAAAGAACTATTACCAATCAGGATTATTTCAACGAATATTTTGAATGTTATGATACGGAAGTCGATGAGATATAATCGAAAATATATCAAGTGCCCAAGATGAAAAGTTCAACTATGGTAAGCCATTAATAAAAACAGTAATTTACACGCAGATAGAGAATCTTACACGCAGTAAAATTAATGCGTTTTCTAATACAGAAGTACACTCATTTATTCATTAATTCATTTGCACATTCAGTCATTTGGTGCATGTTTAACCTTTTAATTGCTATTTATTATTTTATTTTTCTCTATGAACTTAGTTTTTCGAAAATTAATTTTTACAGATGGTTACGAAAGTGAATGCTCCGACGATGATGAATTAAATGATAGCTACAGCATAGCAAGCGACATCGAAGATATGGACGATTCTGATTGGTCATATGATTAAAAGAAATTATATCCTGGAGCTCCAGTAACTGTGATCGCGTTCGTTAAAATTTTAGCTGCTTTACAATTGCGCCATAAACTTAGTAAAATTTGTATTTCTATCTTCTAATGTTATTTCCAAAATTTGTATTAGTCCAACAAGTGTCCAAGCACTTACTATCATTTCAAAAGTATTTCAATGACAAAAAAACGGAATGTAAAAACACTTTTACTGCGAGAAATGTCAAGTTTCTGTAAACAATTCAAACAATGATGTCGAGAATGACGAGTCATTTGAAAATGAAGAATTGATAAATGAAAATGACAACTGTGACTGCGATAATACAGACAAAAACTACTTTATGGAAATATCGCCAATAACTCAACTTGAAAATTTATATAATCGATCTGGTTTCTACAGTAGTTTGAATGATAAATCTCATCATAAGACGAATGGTTATCAAGACATTTATGATGGAGAAATATATCAACATCTAAATCATGAAAATAGAATCCTATCAAAAAAAAAGCCTTTCATTCCAATGGTATACTGATGGTATTAGTATATATAAATCTTCTAATTTAGCGCGTGTGGGGTTTTTTTTCTAATTATTCTAGAATTACCGTATTCGGAAAGGTACAAGATTGAGAATGTTCTACTTGTCGGATTGTGTTTGGTGAAAAAAAACCCAATGCAAATTTATTTTTATCGCCGCTTAAACCAACTTTAACGAAAATATACAAAGGTATACCGGTGTATGCAAAAGATTTACGAACACAAATTACTGTTCGAAGCATTACTATTTGCGGCACATGCGACTTGCCGGCAAAGGCCCTTTTTTTAAATATGAATCAGTACAATGGAAATTTTGGGTGCCAAGTTTGTAAACTTCAGGGTCTTAATATAGACAGAAGGCGAGTTTATCCATACGTAGAAGTTTGAGCTTACGGAACGTCTATCGAATCTTATGACATGCAGCCTCAGCTATTGAAATGAAAAAGCCTGTATGCGGTGTAAAAGGGCCGGCAATCATTTCGAAAATCTGTCACGATTATGTCAAGTCCACAGCTATTGACGTAATGCATTGCGCATTTGAAGGTTGCTCAAAAAACTCGGAGAATTATGGTTTGATGCAAAGTACAAAGCAGAAACGTTTTCGTGTCATAATTTGGTTGAAATAGTTGATAATAGATTGTGTAAGATTAAGCCACCCTACTATACACAAGACGACCAAGGCCCATAAAAACTCACTATAACTACTGGAAGGCATCCGAATTCAAGAATTGGGGGTTGTATTATGCACTTCCTGTTTTACCTCTGCAATATTTAAATCATTATATGTTATTTTTACAAGGAGTTTTCATGCTATGTCAAGACAAAGTTACGAAAGAAATGATTCGCTTAGCTGATAACTGTTCAAAAATTTTCAGAAAGAATATGAAACATTATATGGATTGAAATATGAGCTGTAACTTACACACTTTACGTCATTTACCTGAAATGGTACGCCGATTTGGTCCCCTTTGGACTACCACGTGTTTTCCACTAGAAAATTTGAATGGAAAACTAAAAGCGATGGTTCATGGAAGCAATTCTCCGCATTTACAAATTGTTTCTAACTTGAAGCTTCATATGTTTGTTTATACTTGCATGAATGATGATAGAAGAAAATGATGATTTGTTTAAATTTTATCAACAAATTTTATCACCTCAAAAAAAAATGAAGCTGACAAACTTTGATAATAACACATATATCGTAGGTTTTATTGTAAAATCACATCCAACATATGTACAGCGAATTCTAGACGAATACCATA
>JANSJX010000682.1:0-19190 GCA_026168455.1 Theocolax elegans | reverse complement strand
TCAGCTTAAGGTAGCTAAAATGAGCTTAAGTTTCCTTGTTTCAGCTCATTTCAAGCCGCAGACAGCTTGGAGACACTGTTCTTATTGCAGTGGAGCTAACTTTCAGCTTAAGGTAGCTAAAATGAGCTTAAGTTTCCTTGTTTCAGCTCATTTCAAGCCGCAGACAGCTTGGAGACACTGTTTTTATTGCAGTGGAGCTAACTTTCAGCTTAAGGTAGCTAAAATGAACTTAAGTACCTGCTAGTGTGGTAACGTTTCCGAAAATCAATAATGTCAGTTGCAATTGTTATGATAACAGCAAGTCAGTCAAAGTCCAGACTTTTGCTTCTTGCCGTCATACTTAATATCAACACATAGACGGGTATCTTATAGTTGTCTCCAATCTATGAGGTAGCTAAAGTGAGCTTAAGTTTCCTTAATTCAGCTCATTTCTAGCCGGAGATAGCTTGGAGACACTGTTCTTATTGCAGTGGTGCTAACTTTCAGCTTAAGGTAGCTAAAATGAGCTTAAGTTTCCTTGTTTCAGCTCATTTCAAGCCGCAGACAGCTTGGAGACACTGTTCTTATTGCAGTGGAGCTAACTTTCAGCTTGAGGTAGCTAAAATGAGCTTAAGTTTCCTTGTTTCAGCTCATTTCAAGCCGCAGACAGTTGCAATTGTTATGATAACAGCAAGTCAGTCAAAGTCCAGACTTTTGCTTCTTGCAATAGCTAGGTAAACGTTTGCTTTACAATAACTTTGGTCAGAATGATTATGCAAATGTTACATAAATATATATAACTATATTCAATTATTATTACAGCAGCCACAGCTATTACGATTACCAAATTTTTTTATCTAATCGAAACTTCAAATCTGATGATTATAAGAAAAACACAATCTATACCGACAGTTTGTTTTTCTTTCTGTTTAAATTACTTCGAGCGCCAATTTTATAATTCACGCAGCATAATATCGCAAAATATCCCTATAAAAATATAAGCCAAACGCAAGTGATCGTCGTTTCTAAAAAAAAAATCCATTAATAAGTGTATATAACTCGTAGATATTTACGAGTTTCTTTGTACTCTATAATTTCCCTTTAAACAGTCGATAAACAAAACGATTATATATTAAAGAACAATGATACTTCGACTGCATCCTATTTATACAGTTTTCCATCTTGACTATTTTTCCCAACGATTTTCACTCGTTACATGCTCGAGGATCGTTTTTGCGGAAAAGGAAAAAAAATCGAAGAAACGGAAAAGAAATTGCTTAAGGAAAACTTTCACGTTTATGTATCTCTATGTCACGAAACTATGTCGACGGCCGTTCCGATTCCGTGCGTGGCCCAATTTTAGGAGAGCGGTTTCAAATCTTCGGTATTTAGCGTATATATACGCATAGTATACAACGTAACGATAATTATAACATTTTGATGTTTTATTTACGTGCGTATGGCGAGTTTAACGTTAACAGGTAGAAAGTGTTGTATAGTGATTTTAATGTTTTTGTTTTAATATAATTTATGCATACACCTAAAACGGATTGAAATATACTTGTTAGGCAGCTATGATGAAAGTTTTAGAAGTCTCACTGTGCGCGTGGAGAGACGACACTTTTCATGTAAGTAAATTCGAAATTTAAATAAAATATTATTTGTAAAAATTATTCGAAGGAACATATAAATGTACTCTTGCAAAATCATAACCGATATATATATATATATATATATATATATGCATTGCGAAACGTAAATGACATAGCATTAAAGAAAAAAATATGCCTTCGCGTAACGTAATTAGATTATAAGTACCAAACTAAAAAGTCTAGAATGACCTAAATTTATGGCTTAACTATATACATAATACAACGTACGAGAAATTAGTGAGTATATATATATATATATATATATATATATATATATATATATATATGTATACACGATGTAAAAAAAACAAAGTTAATTATTAGTTTGGCCTGTATGTATTGCTGGAGGGTGTAACAATCAGTCAGTTTGATGGCTATTAAATTGCTTACTCGAAATACCATTCTATTGTACCATCGATCACATTATTTTCCACAAATTTTGTGGTTTACACTTTGAAGGTTATTATTTTTAGATATACGTTGAATCATGTCGACACTGCAGTGACTTGAAGAACACGTTGAAAACAAAGGTGAAAATACACAATGAGGAAAATATATTAGTAATAAAAATTACTGGTATGTATTAACACTTTCAGACCCAATCTACATTGTGATGTACACGAATGAAAAATTTATTAAAAATATTATAACGCCAATTATTAAAAATAGTAAAATAATGTTTTATTAGTATTTTACAGGGGATGTCGGACCCAGAAAAAGGTCATATTATACTTTTTTTAAAATAAATGAATAAAGTTTTTAAAAAACGCTGAACGGCAAGCCCTTAGGTATGTTTTAAATAATATACCCAAATTTTTCCAGATTTTTAAATTCATAATTTGATCACGATGTTTGGGTTGAAATATTCTGCTTTTTTGGACTAATAATTACCGACCAAACATTGTTTACTCAATTATTATTTAAAAAATGCTTTTTCGTTTAAAAATCAAACGTCAAGCCCTTTCTCATGTTTTCAGCTGTCCGTATGAATTTTTTCAGATTTTTAATACAATATTTTAGATATAATTTTTGGGTTGAAAGATGCAGATACCTGTAATTTAGGTTCGACATCCCGTTAATTAGATGGTATTATACCAATTCTATACATTTAAAAACAATCGTAGCGATCTAATCCCTAGTAGAAATCCAATCCATTATTCGACCATTTTTCGGCCATTTTTATGATTTATCAACATGTCTTGGTAAAATTCGAATCCATTTTGGCCCATTTTTAAACGCTTTTTCTACGATTTCCTAGCCAGTTTGTAGCGATTTTGATGAAATGGCTTGGAACTCGCCAAGAAATGCGAGAAAAAGCGTTTCATAAATAGACTGAAATGGATTCGATTTCTACTAGGGATAATAAATAAAAATATGAAATAAATTCTAAATTAATTCAGGTCTGAAAGGATTAATAGTTATGTACTCTGTAAATCGCAAATAGTGCAAAATCACTTTCTTAATAGTGCAAATACGGGCACTTTTTTCAAAATCGAATGTACTCTTTTGCAAAGTGGATGTTCGCTTTTGACAAGCAATCTACTGAAAAAAGTAACAATTCTCTTTTTAAAAGTACGTATAAACTTTTTTTGCTAGTTAAAAATCACTTTTTTGATGTGACCGGACTTTCACTATAGCAAGTGATTATTCACTATTTGCAATTTAGAGAGTATGCACTTAGGGAGTAAAATAGACATTTATTCCCGGGATGAAAGTTAGCTGCTTCCTCGCTTTAGCTTTTGGCAGTAATTCATCCAAGGGAATAATCGCTTATTACCTCCGAAGTGTGCATATAAAATTTTTGACCCTTATCATTTAATAAGTCACTTTTTGCAATAACAATTTATTTTTTTAATTTCTAAATTTCTTCAATACTGTAAAATTTTTTGATATTTTAATTGAATATAATAATATAATTATGCATTTGTAGAAAAAGGCTAAACTATAAGTGTTCAAACTAAGAAGAGGGTCTACGGTGAATAAAATGTGTCTTCGATAAATAAAATGTGTCTACGATGAATAAAATAGATCTACGGGGAATAAAATGAGTCTACGGAAAGTAAAGTGAGTATACGGGGGATAAAGTGTTGAAAGCATTAAAATGCAATTTTACTCCACTCATAGAGGTTAATAAAGTAGACTTTTAATAGGATCAGTATGAAAAATATATTATTATTATTATTACTATTATTACACATCGCATGACTTATTTGCATGTATTAATTATTATATAAAAACATTGTAGAAAAAAAACAATCTGCAGTTTAAAAATTTTAACGCTCACGTTTTACACAATTAACTTAACGATTCATTTACGCATTTTACAACTATACACATTACGTACATATATTCGCCAATATATGCGAATATAAATCAAAGCATCTTTAACGCATAATTCATCGAGTGTGTCGTAAAACGAAAAAAAAGTCGTTCTCGATCTTTCTCCGGCGTACTTTCAAAGTGTACCAGTGAAATCATCTGGCACGTCTACGTATAGGATATTCGCTATAGACCAAATTACACCACGTATACATGTATTTACGCAATATAATTTCTAATCGATATTTTAATATTTTCGACTCCCCCCATATTTTAAGGTCACATCGCTCGCTTTTAAATATATGTGCTACTTGGTCTATTAACCGTCGATCGACTGGACAGTTTGTGACGTTGCACTTTTGATTCTCGATGAGTTGTTCCCGTAGTGCAACGTGTCACTATGGCTTACAACAAATAATGATAATGATAATAAAATAATGATTACTATCCGGTAACAAATTGAATTATTGGGCGCCAGTTACCGGTAAAACTAACGACAAGCCGATTCAGGGTCGCGGGCTTCACGTTGCCATCACGGGAAAGATGGCGGAACCACGTTGTAAGGAATTGGATAATATTCTCGGGTTATAAAATCAGTCACTTAATCTCACATAACAATTATTAACACTTTAATTATTACCACTTTATCATACAGTAAATACAAACGCATACCGAAATCTCGCTTATTTATTGTTCAATACTTTATCTGCACGCAACTCGGTAAATCATCATAAAACGCAAAAGGAAATATAATAATAATAATCGGAAAATACAATAATAAATTAATCGGTTTTCGCGCGGCTATTCTATCTTACAATTTCGCGGAACGTCCTTCAATCTCACTCTCATACCTTACAATACGTCGTTCTTCCTCACTCACCGCAAGTCGAGAACTCTCCGTTTACGAAACAACTGTCTCTTCCTTGACCTGATATCTAACTCAGGTATTTCGGGTATTTTCTCGCTCCAACTGAACGTTAAACACAATTAATTCGCCTCAATACTTTAGCTTCCTTTCAATCTCAGCGGATCTCAAGATGGCTACTTCAATGTGGTTTCTCGCTCAACACGTCTACTCTGTACGGCGGTTGGGGAAGGAGTCTCGTCCTTCTTCTCCGATTCGTATTATCCGCTACCGATAGTGGAGCTAGTTGTTCTCCCTTTCCGCTATCACATCCGCTAGATCGGTGGTAGTAGACATACCGATAATCGTCCGTAACGCCATCTATTTTCCTTCCAAATCCGCTAGTGTACGTTCGCCATTTCCTTTTATCCGCTATCTATGCAAATCCGCCAACGCCTCCACCAATGCATCGGGACAGCTATCTATCTCCTTTCCTCTTACATTCGTACGTATGAACATCGGACCGTTCGTAGTCGTTCCCCCTCTGGCGCACCGCTCTCACCTATACTCGACGTGCGCGTGCAGTGTGCGCGCCGTCACTCTCTTACTCGACGCACGCGGTCAACATCTCTCCATCTCTCTCGGCTTCGCGCGCGCACGCGGTGATCGGTGCCGTCGGCAGTTTGCCGATATTCTTACGGTGTCGCCACGGGACGGTGTATCTGAATGATATACACGGGCTACCACGGTGTCGTCAGCTGCTTCGCTCGTACCTCGTTATCGTACGCCGTCTGTCCCGTGCTACGTGTTGTTATTATCCGCCAATCCTTTCCTTGTATCCGTCATCCTCAACAAACCGAAATATTCCTTTTTATTCTCGCATAAAATCTCATTCGCGACTTCCCGGTAATGAGAGTGGCTCGGGCCGATATATATAAGTACCGCAATCCTAACCTTCACCTGTCACTTTCCTCTATTCATCTCTCTCACACTTACTTCTCTTCATCACTTTACTTATTTACCTTAATAATTAAGTGAGGCTTGCCTCACAATACCCCCCTCCTAAGTCAGGACACTCCCTGAAAGGATGAGTGGACTGCACTTATTCCCAAACCGGCCTAAGCGAATCTCATTACTTGGAATTTTCATAACCCATACCAACATCACATCATATTTCTGCCCTTATTTAACATACATTATAAAAAAAAATTAAACTTATCAATTATCAAGAAGTAATATTATTAAGAATAAAAATAAATATATTCGTTTACCACAAGATACTCACTACTTTTCCTCTCTTCATCCGCAGGATCGATGATCTGAAAACAAGGTTTACCGCTATTCTCTATTTTACTCCTCTTCTCTTCTCTTTCCGGTCTTCCTCTTCTCACTTCTCCTTCGTCATCTTCATTCCTTAATCTAATTTCTCGACCAAAACCTCTTCTTTTCATTTCGCTCCGCTACTTCTGCTCTATCTCTTCCGCCTCTATTTTCATTCTTCGCACTCTAATCCTTTCTGTTTTTTTTTCTCTTTCTCTCTTTTCTCGTTCTTCTCTCAGTGATTTAATGTCTCGACGTCTCTGGTCTTCTCTCCGACATCTCTCTTCCTCTTCTAACCGGCGGCGTCGTCGGACCGTACACTCTGAGTCCTCAGTCTTTCGCTCTGGGAGGGACATAACGTTTTAAATCCGATACGTGCACCTTCGCGTTACGCTTTTCCGAGTCCATTTTAGGACGTATACCGTAGGGGATAGTTTTTCTATTATCTCGTAGGGACCGTCGTATTTAGCACCCAGTTTAGCCGCGAAGTTTTGTGCCGCGTTGGAAAGCAAATGCGTTCTCCGCAATATCAAATCGCCAACTCTAAATTCCGCTACTCGTTTATTCTTATCATACGTTCTCTTTTGTTTTACATGTGCTTCGTCTAAATGTTTAGCTACAAGATCTCGTAATGCATCTAATCTAGTCAGTCTATCTATCCAAATCTGTGGATCCATTTTCAAGACAGGTTTCCTGGCTTCCACCTCCCTCCTCAGGCTCTTGACCGGGTGAGGGTGACGACCGAAATTAAGAAAGGCCGGAGAGACTTTCGTCGATGTTTGTATAGCTGTGTTAAGAGCATGGCGAAACTCATGCACATGCTCGTCCCAACACCTATGATCTGCCTTTACAAACATCGAGATCATTGTCTTGAGTGTCCGGTTACTCCTCTCTACAGGGTTAGCCTGGGGGTGGTAGGGTGGGGTCGTTATGTGTTTGATACCATATTCTTCCAATACTGCTTTGAGATGTTTATTGTCAAATTCTTTTCCGTTATCTGTGAGGAGATATTCTGGTGATTCCCACCTAAACAAGATTAGCTCTTCCAGTGCTTGTGATACCGCTTTTCCATCTGCTTTACGTATCGGTTTTAATTCTATCCATTTTGTGAACAAGTCTTGGAAGACGATAAGATATCTGTGCTTACTCTTGCTAGGTGGGAATTCCATCAGGTCTGCAGCTACTACCGCCCATGGTTTTTCCACAATCCTCGTCCCCATTAACCCTTGTTGACTTAGCTGAGGGATTTTATACTGCTGGCACACTGTGCATTCTTTGATATGTTTATTAACATCGTGCCACATCCCTTGCCAGTAGTATTCCCTTGCTATTTTGTCATAGGTCTTTTCCACCCCTAGGTGTCCTGCTGATAATTCGTCGTGTGCATCATGCAATACTTTCTTCTTATATTCTTCTGGTACTACTAACCGCCAGTTTTCGTCTCTATTTGTTATTGGATCAATTAATGGATCATTTCTAAATCTGTATAGCATATTATCCTCTATTCGCCAATTCGGGTATTTCTTAGGAAAATCTTGTACTTCTTTTATGCGTCTAATATACCATTCGTCTTTTATCTCGCTAAATGCCGCTACATTGTCTTCTATACCCTCATACATCCGTGATAATGCATCTGGGACGTGATGTAAAGCACCTTTCCTGTGTATTATTTCAAAGTCCCATTGCATCATCTCCAAGGACCATCTTGCTAGCCTACAGGACGGATCTTTAAGGTTTTTCAACCACCGCAACGCGCTATGGTCGGTGATCACCGTAAATTGGTAACCTTCGAGGTAGGGACGGAGTTTCTTTATTGCCCATAACACCGCTAGACATTCTTTTTCTGTTGTCGTATAGTTCTTCTCTGCCGAATTAAGTACTCTACTCACATAAACTATTGGGTGTTCTCCATCCTCTAGCTCTTGGGTCAATACCGCACCAATAGCATAGTTACTGGCGTCCGCCTGTAGACAGAATGGCTTGGAGAAGTCGGGTCTTGCTAACACAGGTGCTCTAGTCAATGCCATTTTTAATTTAAAGAAGGCTTCTTGTTGTTCTTCTTCCCATTTCCATGTAATATCCTTTTTTAATAGTTTCAATAGTGGAATTTTGGTTTCCGAGTCCTTGTCCAGGAATCGGGAATACCAGCCGATCATACCCAAGAATCTCCGTAACTGTTTAATGGTTTTAGGAGCTGGGTATTCGACTATTGGTGCCGTCTTCGCTGGATCTGGACGTAGACCATCTTTATCCAATACGTATCCTAAGTATGTTACACTTGTACAACAAAATTCGCACTTATCTCTATTAATCGCTAATCCGGTATCCGCTAGTTTCTTTAATACGATTTTTAGCCATTTTACGTGATCTTCGAATGATTCGGTAGCGATTATAATATCGTCTAAGTACCCGAATACGTATGGGACGTATTCTGGTCCAAACAATGCATCTATCAGTCGTTGGAAGGTCATCGGTGCGTTCGTTAGACCAAATGGCATACGAATAAATTGGTACAGTCCTTTGCCTGGTACCGAGAATGCAGTATACTTCTTACTTGCCCTGTCTAATGGAATCTGGTAGAATGCTTGACGGAGGTCAATTTTTGAAATAAACCTCGCGTGTCGCATTCTATCCAGAATCGTATCCATATTGGGAACTGGATAAGCGTCCCTTTTCGTCTGCTTGTTTAGGTCTCGGTAATCCACGCAAAACCTGTATGTACCATCCGCCTTTTTAACCATAACTGGAGCGCTCGTATAATCGCTAGCCGACTGTTCAACTATACCTTCATTCCATAAACGTTCTACTTCTTCTTGTGCACTGTCGATCATTTTTGGAGACATTCGGCGTGGCCTGTGGCGAATTGGAGTTGAACCTGGCAGCACTGCAATATGGTGTTCTATGATTTGGGTGACTCCTGGAGATTTCTTTGAAGGAGGTAATATCTTATTTACCAATTTATTAATTTCTTGTCTCTGATAGTCTGTGATATCCGATATACCTGCACATTCCGCATATATCATAGGATTATCATCGGCTTCTATACCATTGAGTGTTTTATGCCAAGGTCCTTCGTGGACTCGCCACAGCCCATGTTTATGCCTTTCGTCCACATCCCATTTTTGACAAAAATCTTTTCCTAAAATAACATCGTGTTCAAATACTTCTTGTGCTTTTAATTCTAACGTATCAATATGACCATCCACATCTAAATTTAACCTTAAAGTACCCAGAGCTTTGTTTATTCCGCCATGCGCGTTTTTTACATAGGAGTCCGATGGTTGCAGTCTGTCTTTGAATTTTTCTACCACTCTAGGACCTGCGACCGATATCGTTGCTCCTGAATCTAACAATCCTTTAAAGACTACTCCACCAATATTTATCCGTACAAAACCTCTATTTTCTACACTTGTTTCTGCTACTTCTTTTTCATCTCTTTTATCTTCTACTAATTCTACTTTATTTTCTTTATCTTTACTTTGTCGAATTTCTATCTTCTTTTCATATTCTTCACGTCCAACATTCATTTTCTTAATTTTATCTACTTCAATTATATCTTCTTCACTCCTATCTTCCACTGACTTCTTCCTTCCTTCATTATTAGTTTGACCCAACGTTGAATACTTTTTCTTGGACTTGTTTCGTTTAGATTTACCATCCTCATTCCGAGTCATGTTATCATCTCTCACGGTTTTGTCCGAAATTTCTTCGTTTTGCCTGATGTCTGTAAGTAGCGTGTCAATTGCTACTGACAGAGCAGGTATTCGTTGATAGTCTTTTTCTTCTTCTTCCTTCCAAGACTCTACAGCGCGTTCGTCGACTGTAACTGGACGTAACTCTATCTTTTGATAGGTCGCCTCGATGTTTCCACTCTTCTCGCTTTCTTCTGTAGAGCCTTTCTTCTTTATCACTTCTATTTTTTTGTTTGAATGTTTTCCGCTACTTCTTAATTCCCCTTCTGATGTCCTAGAAGGTTCTATGTATTTTTTCTTTTATTTTCTACTACTTCATTCGACAAACCATATTTCTCATCTATTATTTCCTCATTCCTCAATATTTCTTCTTTCAATTTTTCTTTTGTTTGCTCTGGTACTTTTGTTTGGTTTAAATTCATTTGTGGCTTCTTATCTTCTTCGTCTAATTGTTTAATTGCTGTCCTGGGCCCTGGGTAAGCTGTAGCTGCGAGGACACGGGGCCCGTCTGTCCTCCAGCATTGCCGTTTCCCATTGCTTGTCTCCAGTGTTCACAATCAGGACAGTTGGATAGTGTTACACCCATTTTTCCACACGCCTGGCAGTATTGCCTCATATCTGCCAATCTGGCCGGACATGTTGTCGTTCTGTGTCCAGTTTGGCGACAATAATAGCATGTGATGTTCGGGCATTCAGCTGCACGATGCCCCACCTGATTGCAATGGAAGCATGCTCCCACGAAGGTACCTGTCAATTGTGCCTGTACCCTTTGGGGTGGCACTGACATGATTCGCGGTTTTGCTCCATTATTAATCTGGGGTGCAATCGTTGTAAACCTAGGTTGGCCTCCAGTCTGCCATTGTCTAGGATTTCCGCTAAAACTTCTATTATTATATCCAATATTCCTTTTTTCGTAATTTATTCCGCTATTAGTGTAATTATTACTATTATTGTTATTATTAATATTTCCGCTATTAAATTCTCTTCTATAGTTATTTGGTTTCGGCCAATTTGTCCAATTTTGCTGTGGGGAGCTTGGTGGACGTGATTGGCTATTGGATTGTAACGGAGATGTTGAAATTTCCGCTATTATTCCTTGATGTGGTACCATTACTTTTGCGTCTACCTCTTTAACTCTACCGGTATTCTTCTTCGCTTCTTTTATATTTCTTCTTCCTTTACCGCTATTTTTCTCAATCGCACAACTTTCATAATTGATCTCTTTCTTATTTTCGTCTATTACCGCTATTTTTCCCGGTTTAGTATATTCTGGGGCGGCTGCATCTGGAATTTTTGAATTTTCTAAAGGTGGTGGGGGTTTAAATCTCTTGTCTAACTCTACTTGATCTTCGTGTCTTCTACCATATTTCTCTAACTTCGAATAATCTTTTATTTTCTTATTTTCCATGTATTTTCGATAATCTGGTTTAAGATTGCGATATACTACTTCTATTTGTCTTTTTATAGACGGAGCTTTCCTAAAGTGTGCAAAAATATGCTTCATACATCCGATGTAATTTGTGATCGATTCGTTTTTTCCTTGGGTACGTTTCCACGCTTCTTCCCATATATCTGTTTCCGATAGCTTTTTCATAAATTGAGCTTTGAATGATTTTTCAAAGTCTTTCCATGTTATCAACTCGTCTTGTATGTCGCTATACCATCTGCTCGCTCTCTTTGTCAGAATACAGGGTAGCCCTTGGAAGAATTGTGAATCTTTCATATAAATGTTTTTTCTGCAATTTTTCAACCTCATCAAGAATTCTCCTGCGTTATCGCGTTCTTCGCCTGAGAATGACAAACCCCATCCTTTAAAAATTCTCATTATTCTGTCGCTTTCTGCGAGATCATATCTTCTTTTATTTTCTTCGTTTTACTCTTCTTCTTGTTTTTGATTTTTTCTTATTCTTTTTTCCTTTATCTTCTTCTTTATCATCATCATCCGAATCAGAACCATTTGAGCTTGTATTATCACCACTATCGCTCTCTTCACTACTACTACTACTATCATCGCTACTATCATCGTCGCTTTCATCTGTTTCACTATCGTCATGTTTTCTTCTGTCCTTGCGTTTCCTTGAACTTTTCTTTTTACTATTTTTCTTTCTACTCTTTTTATTTTTCTCATCTGTATTTTCTTCCTTTTGTGCATCCTCGGTTTTTTCATTATCTTTTTGATTTGACATTTCTTCATTCTTTTGCTTTTCTATTTCTTCTCTAGCCATTTTATCTTCTAATACGTAGTTTGGCGGGATAGAACCAAGAAGACCAGGTGCTGGAGTATGCAATGGTTCACACTCGTTCTTATCTAGACTTTCATTGTTTGTCTTATTTAAATTAGTTCGATCGGCTTCGTTGTTTCTTTGACAAATTGGTGTACTATTTACACGTGCTGCCTTAGCACTTTCTTTCTGTAATTGTACGTATCTAGAAGCTCTGCGATCAATTTCTAACCTTGTTTGACGTTCTTCTTCTCGCCTAAAATAACTAGTATCGTTTACCCATTGCTTCTCGTAATCATTATCTTGATTGTGTGAATAATTCTGTTCATTTGCTTCTTCTTCATCATCATACGTAATGGAATCTTCAATGTCTGGTCTTATATTGTTGTCATTCTCCGCCATAATTTGTTCTTGCCTAAATAATGCTTCGTCTCTTCTTTGCATTTCATTTTCTGTGCTTATTTCCGTGCTTCTTCGTCTTGTGTCAGGTTGGGAGTTGTTTTCCCTTTGTGTGTGATTTGCGACATTTGTGATGTTTTGCGACCTTGATGTATTTAAATTACTTAAGGGATGTACTATCATTGGGGGGAGTGATGAATCTGGACTCATTCTTAGCGACTGCGCTAATCTCGTATTAGCAGCTACTTGTCTTAAACCTTCAGTTGCAATATTTTCTAATTGTGGTCCAATTGGCAATCCCGGGTCGTACCTGAGGGAAAGATGATCCGTCACTCTCGTTGATTGTATTGTCCCTGATTGACGTACGGAGATCGAGCGTACGTTTGTCGCAAGAAACGAATTTGTCGTTGTTGTATTCGTTTGTGTCGTCAGTGTCGTTGTCGTTGTTGCTATTACGTCTAGCTGTGATTGTATGTCCTGTTCTTCATGTGTGTTGCTAGGTACTCTATTCTGTATTTCCGTTACCGCTAATATATTCTGGCTTTCCTGATCTTGTTTTGTTTGTGCCCGAGTTCTTATATTTTGTGGAATACTTGGTTTTGCAGTTTTTCTTTTCGTTTTCTTAATTGCTCCTAGTTTGGCTGCTTCCAATTCTGTTAATTCCGGTTCTACTCTGGTACGTACTAGTCTTTCCGAATAGTTTACTTCGTCAACATATGGGTCCCATGGGACATTACGTAATAATTTTGTATCTATCATTGCGGCACGGTGTAATCTATCTATCAATTCTTCTTTCGTTCCTTTTGTGCTAAAATTAGCGTTATCACACATTATCCGTAAAGTATTTTCATCTTGTTGTTTTAATCTCTCTAAAGCTTCTCGTCCTGCTCCTAAGTATAACATTTCATCTATATTTTCTTCGTCTTGTCCGTAGGATGCCATCTTTATATCAACAATTTCTAATTTATTTTAAACCGTTAAATTTTCCGGTAAAAAAGAAAACGTAAAAAGAGGGTGAGAAAAGGAGGGTATAATTCGTTTCGCGAAGGTGCACGTTAATTACCGCCAAAACTATGATTGGAAGGTAAATCTGCAATCCGCAAAACCGTTATATAACCTTTTACTCAAAATTCCGCTAATCCAACAATTCAATATTATTATGAATATATTCGTTGCTAGTGTTACACCAATTAAATAAATTATTAATATAAATACCAATAGATATAATATATAAATACTGTAAGATACCACCTTTAATTATCGTTGAAAAATATTCATCCAGTTTCGTCTTTGTCTTTTACGATTATCTGCTTTAAATGTCAACTATCTCTTTATTTTGAAGGACAAATTTATTTTTATAAATGACAAAAGTGATATTAATATTATTTTAATAAATTAACTTAATTCAAAAATATTTTCAATAAATATAAATTTATAGCAGTGCAATATGTTATAAAGTGAATTTAAATTGTTTAAATAGTTCCAATTTAATATTAAATAATATTGATGGGAAGATATTAATATAGTTGATTTTAATGAGTTTCGAAAAAAAAAATGGTTGAAATATTCTAATGGACAGTTCCTTGTAGTCTTCTCCTTGTGTCTGAAAAATAATTATTTTCCGCTAGATATATATAAGCATCTAAATCTTTCACTCTAATCACTGAAAATAATATTTTCCGCTAATGATCATACATAAATAACATAAATTTATATATATAAAAATGTAGATATATATATTGTATATGGTGTAACACTAGATATCAGCTTCTCTCTTCTTTTGAGGAAAGTAGTGTAAACGAATATTTAAAAATATAATTTAAATTCATAAAAAGAAAATTAATGTTCAAGGAAAAACGCATAAAATGGGCAGAATCACAAAAAATTATAATTTATCAGTCATTCAATTCTACGCTTGGACGTTCCGTTCCTACGCTATCAATCGCAATGTAATAAAAGTTACAACGTGGTCGCACGTGTGTTCAAGGCGGAAGCCGCCATTAATTACGGTAACTACCATTTACTATACTTTGGGTACTTCCGGCTTAAACCACGTTGGGCGCCATTTGTGACGTTGCACTTTTGATTCTCGATGAGTTGTTCCCGTAGTGCAACGTGTCACTATGGCTTACAACAAATAATGATAATGATAATAAAATAATGATTACTATCCGGTAACAAATTGAATTATTGGGCGCCAGTTACCGGTAAAACTAACGACAAGCCGATTCAGGGTCGCGGGCTTCACGTTGCCATCACGGGAAAGATGGCGGAACCACGTTGTAAGGAATTGGATAATATTCTCGGGTTATAAAATCAGTCACTTAATCTCACATAACAATTATTAACACTTTAATTATTACCACTTTATCATACAGTAAATACAAACGCATACCGAAATCTCGCTTATTTATTGTTCAATACTTTATCTGCACGCAACTCGGTAAATCATCATAAAACGCAAAAGGAAATATAATAATAATAATCGGAAAATACAATAATAAATTAATCGGTTTTCGCGCGGCTATTCTATCTTACAATTTCGCGGAACGTCCTTCAATCTCACTCTCATACCTTACAATACGTCGTTCTTCCTCACTCACCGCAAGTCGAGAACTCTCCGTTTACGAAACAACTGTCTCTTCCTTGACCTGATATCTAACTCAGGTATTTCGGGTATTTTCTCGCTCCAACTGAACGTTAAACACAATTAATTCGCCTCAATACTTTAGCTTCCTTTCAATCTCAGCGGATCTCAAGATGGCTACTTCAATGTGGTTTCTCGCTCAACACGTCTACTCTGTACGGCGGTTGGGGAAGGAGTCTCGTCCTTCTTCTCCGATTCGTATTATCCGCTACCGATAGTGGAGCTAGTTGTTCTCCCTTTCCGCTATCACATCCGCTAGATCGGTGGTAGTAGACATACCGATAATCGTCCGTAACGCCATCTATTTTCCTTCCAAATCCGCTAGTGTACGTTCGCCATTTCCTTTTATCCGCTATCTATGCAAATCCGCCAACGCCTCCACCAATGCATCGGGACAGCTATCTATCTCCTTTCCTCTTACATTCGTACGTATGAACATCGGACCGTTCGTAGTCGTTCCCCCTCTGGCGCACCGCTCTCACCTATACTCGACGTGCGCGTGCAGTGTGCGCGCCGTCACTCTCTTACTCGACGCACGCGGTCAACATCTCTCCATCTCTCTCGGCTTCGCGCGCGCACGCGGTGATCGGTGCCGTCGGCAGTTTGCCGATATTCTTACGGTGTCGCCACGGGACGGTGTATCTGAATGATATACACGGGCTACCACGGTGTCGTCAGCTGCTTCGCTCGTACCTCGTTATCGTACGCCGTCTGTCCCGTGCTACGTGTTGTTATTATCCGCCAATCCTTTCCTTGTATCCGTCATCCTCAACAAACCGAAATATTCCTTTTTATTCTCGCATAAAATCTCATTCGCGACTTCCCGGTAATGAGAGTGGCTCGGGCCGATATATATAAGTACCGCAATCCTAACCTTCACCTGTCACTTTCCTCTATTCATCTCTCTCACACTTACTTCTCTTCATCACTTTACTTATTTACCTTAATAATTAAGTGAGGCTTGCCTCACAAGTTTAATACTTGAGTAGGAGAATTACGCGAGGTGTGAATTATGCATAGATGTTTTTTCTAATGATTACGTATTATTTTTCTAACAGGTTTACATAAGAGTTATTTTTTTATATTTTTTGGGGTAAGTTTTGTTATTTATTGATAAATATTTTTTTTTTTTTTTTTTTTTTTTTTATTCTTGATTTGTGCTCTCTTTTTCCTGGCACTTCCTACCGTTTATCCCCCTGGGGACTTTAACGGTGTCCACCTACCACCTATGTGTGGGTGCTTTATCCCTCTCTTAAAAACCCACCACCTCGCATTCGCCCGGGGTTATGCCCGTGGATGAGGGAAACCTGTGAAGCAGGGAAAACCTCACCCGAGATGGCCGGTGTATTCGAAACATTCTTTTTGGGTGTCAAAGTCACATTGCGTAGGCCTTGACACCGAAATTGAATGTTTCACACCTCCCGCTCACGTTGTGAAGTGTGAAAAAACACCTAACCCGCCACGAAAGCCAAACCCATCCAAGTGCGAACCGCACTCAGTGCTGCTTAACTTCCGTGACCGGCCGAGGTGCGTCTCCGCCACTCCGCCACCGTGTCGGTTATTTATTGATAAATATTTTTTCACAGTTGGTATATATGTGTATATAAATTTTGGGGCAGTTTTTCTAAGTTATACTTTTAATACATTTTTGGCTGTCATCGTTACACGAGAGTGTTTTATATTTTAATCATCGCAATATGCGTGATAAAAATTATATCGAAAATATTGAATTAAAAATATGAACAAAAAGGTAATTTCTTAGTAGAAATGTAACATTTTTTAAATTATTTTTACGTCGTTCTTTTTATGCTCCAAATTGGGTGTGTGTTAAGAAAGCACTTGTTGAAAATACATTCCCCAGGGTGCACTTATATCAATCGATAGAGACCGGGAAATCGAACCCGTGACACCTCCAGTTATGCATTCACCACTCTACCGACCGAGCCATCGCAAGCTTCATAAATGTAATATTTGAAGGTTAATTAAAACTCTATTATTGCAATAAATTGGGTATTTGTTCGGTATTTTATGAAATTTATGGTCAGATTTCTACTAGAGTCTATTAATCAGAGGGGCTATACACTCCGAAATATCGAAGCGATTTCCTAAGACTTTCATAGAGATTTCAGACATTTCTAAAAGTCTTTAGAAGTCTTTGAAAGTCTTTGGAATTTTTTGGAAGTCTTTGAAAAGTCTTCACATTTCAAATCGAGATAACAAAATTTTTTTCTTAATGAAATTTCAATGAAATTCCTAAAGATTTCCGTGACTTCTACACTAACTTTTTTTAACTTTTTGGAGTGCGTAGCCCATCGATTAGTCAAAAAAGATTTAAGAGGATGTCGGAGCCTCTGTCGATAGCCGCTCGATCTCAATGTTTCGAATGGCGCTGCAGTCATGTGTCGATTTTGACAATAAACTTACTTCAAACAAAAATTATAAATTTTACAGCTACATAGAGCTGTTGATAAATACTTTCCACCTAGCTATGACTAAAATTAAGGTGATTGTAATATTACTCTTGCCAGCAAACGGTTAATTTTTTTATGAAATGTGCAATACGTTGCGTATAGTAATACGGCAGATATAGACTCAACGAATGCCAGACGTATTACACATTTCCTTAAAAAATAATCATTTGCTGCCAAGAGTAATATTACAATTACCTTAGTTTTAGTCATAGCTAGAGGGAAAAGTATCTTTCAACAGCTCTATGTAGCTGTAAAATTTATAATTTATGTTTGAAATAAGTTTATCGTGAAAATCGACACCCGACTACAGCGCCATTCGCAACATTGACATCGAGCGCCTATCGACAGAGGCTATAGCTCCGACATCCCCTTAAACTTTCAACTCAAACATCTTAATCAAATTATAGATTTAAAAATCTAGAAAAATTTGAGTATATTATTTAAAACATGCCTAAGGGCTGACGTTCAGGGTTTTAAAAAAAATGTATTCATTTGTTTATGAAAAAATATGAAAAAAGACCATTTTCTCAGTTTGACATCTCATAAATACAAATTTACACAACTTAAAACGCATATGTTAGATTCTCTCTAAAAAGTATGTACAAATGTGTCCATGTATATAGTATCATATTAATAAAAAATAATTCGGTTAATTTTTAACCGATTCTCCTTAAATTTATGTAATATTTTTCTCATAACTTGACTAGTATATGATCCTATTCACAAAAAGTTTTTTTATTGTTCAATTTATACAATTTATACCAGGGTTGGGTAAGTACTTAGTCGTCAACCACTCATTTTCGAATACTTTTTCATTATTTGAGTTTAAAGCTTGAAAAAACATGTAGACTTGCATAATAACATTGTATATGGTATATATATACCAAATAACGCTAAATAAAAAGTATTCGAAAAAGTATTCGTTCCAATACTTTTTTAGATTACCGAGTATTCGATGAATACTGTTCGAATACTGTTTCGAATACCGAGTAGTTTTTTAAATATAATTAAATTTTATACAATTGCAGTAACTTTCATTTTTAAAATGAAAATTGTAATTGTAATTGTAATGATATAATTACTTTTAAAAATATAAACAATTTAAATTCTAAGGAGAATTGATACAAATTAAATTTTTTTAGTATTATTGTAACAATCGTGCCTAATGTGTAGAAACTTATACCTTTCGCAATCATTTTTTTTCAAAATATGTACAATATTTATAAAATTGCACGAATATATATAAGTGACTTGATATATATATAATATACGTATTAATATATATACACGTCCAATTACAATATATTGTAATTATTGATTACATAACTATACAACGAAACAAATCATTTCCTCAAATTGTAAATTATTTAATTAATTCTAAATAAAATGTCTATATACCAGTTACAGCATATTTATACTCAAATGAAAAAAAAATCGTATATATATAGCCTATTATTAAATCAGTACAGCATATAACGATACATATATAGATTTTACTACCGCCTATTGCATGGGTGGATATTTCAACTTCGCCATAGATATATATGATACATACATATACAGTTATATATAAATCCGAGTATAAGATTCGTTAAAATTGTACACTGCGAAATCAGGAAATAATATAATAGAGTTCTTATATATA
>JANSJX010000681.1:0-19197 GCA_026168455.1 Theocolax elegans | reverse complement strand
CTAAAATCATTTATGTTGGGTATTAATTGCGTGAATAAGAAAAATATTATTTTTATCACAACCCCTATCTAGGGGTGGAAACATAAGAAAATATTTTTATCATCAAATACTAGTTGAGAGATGAAAGCAGAGGGGGAAGTGTACTAAATTAAAAAAAAATCATTTATAGGGGTAATTGACTACGCTGCATAAGAAAGAAATATTATTTTTAGATTTCGTTCCATAGCCGGAGGGATTGAATTCAAATACATTTTTACACGTATAAACACGTATAAACCAGCTAAAAAGTCTAAATATTCAAATTTTTTTAGATTTCGTTCCATAGCAGGGGGGATTGAATTCAAATGAAATTTTACACGTACATACACTTATAAACTAGCTATGAAGTCCAAATTTTCAAATTTTTAGATTTCGTGCCATAGCATGGGGAATTGAATTCACATGCATTTTGACACGTATAAACACGTATAAACAGGATAAGAAGTCCAAATTTTGAAATTTTTAGATTTCGTTCCATAGCCGGGAGGATTGAATTCAAATGAAATTTTACACGTACATACACTTATAAACTAGCTATGAAGTCCAAATTTTCAAATTTTTAGATTTCGTGCCATAGCATGGGGGATTGAATTCACATGCATTTTGACACGTATAAACACGTATAAACAAGCTAAGAAGTTCAAATTTTCAAATTTTTAGATTACGTGCCATAGCCGGGGGGATTGAATTCTAATGATATTTTACACGTATAAACACGTATAAACCGGGTTAGAAGTCCAAATTTTCAAATTTTTAGATTTCGTTCCATAGCCGGGGGGATTGAATTCTAATGATATTTTTCACATACAAACACGTATAAGCGAGCTAAAAAGTCTAAATATTCAAATTTTTAGATTTCGTTCCATAGCAGGGGGGATTGAATTTAAATGAAATTTTACACGTACATACACTTATTAACCAGCTATGAATTCCAAATTTTCAAATTTTTAGATTTCGTGCCATAGCCGGGGGGATTGAATTTAAATACATTTTTACACGTACAAACACGTTTAAACAAGCTAAGAAATTCAAATTTTCAAATTTTTAGATTACGTGCCATAGCCGGGGGGATTGAATTCTAATGATATTTTACACGTATAAACACGTATAAACGGGCTAAGAAGTCCAAATTTTCAAATTTTAGATTTCGTGCCATAGCCGGGTGTATTGAATTCACACGTATTTTTACACGTATAAACACGTATAAACGCGCTAAGAAGTCCAAATTTTCGAATTTTTAGATTTCGTTCCATAGCCGGGGGGATTGAATTCACATGCATTTTTACACGTATAAACACGTATATACCGGCTAAGAAGTCCAAATTTTCAAATTTTTAGATTTCGTGCCATAGCCGGTGGGATTTAATTCAAATACATTTTTACACGTATAAACACGTATAAACCAGCTAAAAAGTCTAAATATTCAAATTTTTTTAGATTTCGTTCCATAGCAGGGGGGATTGAATTCAAATGAAATTTTACACGTACATACACTTATAAACTAGCTATGAAGTCCAAATTTTCAAATTTTTAGATTTCGTGCCATAGCATGGGGGATTGAATTCACATGCATTTTGACACGTATAAACACGTATAAACAGGATAAGAAGTCCAAATTTTGAAATTTTTAGATTACGTGCCATAGCCGGGGGGATTGAATTCTCATGATATTTTACACATATAAACACGTATATACCGGCTAAGAAGTCCAAATTTTCAAATTTTTAGATTTCGTTCCATAGCCGGGGGGATTGATTTTAAATACATTTTTACACGTACAAACACGTATAAACAAGCTGAGAAGTTCAAATTTTCAAATTCTTAGATTACGTGCCATAGCCGGGGGGATTGAAATCTAATGATATTTTACACGTATAAACACGTATAAACGGGCTAAGAAGTCCAAATTTTCAAATTTTAGATTTCGTGCCATAGCCGGGTGTATTGAATTCACACGTATTTTTACACGTATAAACACGTATAAACGGGCTAAGAAGTCCAAATTTTCAAATTTTTAGATTTCGTGCCATAGCCGGTGGGATTAAATTCAAATACATTTTTACACGTACAAACACGTTTAAACAAGCTAAGAAGTTCAAATTTTCAAATTTTTAGATTTCGTTCCATAGCCGGAGGGATAGAAATCACATGCGTTTTTACTCATACAAGCACGTATAAACCGGGTTAGAAGTCCAAATTTTCAAATTTTTAGATTTCGTGCCATAGCCGGGGGGATTGAGTTCACATGCATTTTTACACGTATAAACACGTATAAACTGGATTAGAAGTCCATATTTTCAATTTTTTAGATTTCGTGCCATAGCCGGGTGTATTCAATTCACATGCATTTTTACACGTATAAACACGTATATACCGGCTAAGAAGTCCAAATATTCAAATTTTTAGATTTCGTTCCATAGCCGGGGGGATTGATTTTAAATACATTTTTACACGTACAAACACGTTTAAACAAGCTAAGAAGTTCAAATTTTCAAATTTTTAGATTACGTGCCATAGCCGGGGGGATTGAATTCTAATGATATTTTACACGTATAAACACGTATAAACCGGGTTAGAAGTCCAAATTTTCAAATTTTTAGATTTCGTTCCATAGCCGGAGGGATTGAATTCAAATACATTTTTACACGTATAAACACGTATAAACCAGCTAAAAAGTCTAAATATTCAAATTTTTTTAGATTTCGTTCCATAGCAGGGGGGATTGAATTCAAATGAAATTTTACACGTACATACACTTATAAACTAGCTATGAAGTCCAAATTTTCAAATTTTTAGATTTCGTGCCATAGCATGGGGAATTGAATTCACATGCATTTTGACACGTATAAACACGTATAAACAGGATAAGAAGTCCAAATTTTGAAATTTTTAGATTTCGTTCCATAGCCGGGAGGATTGAATTCAAATGAAATTTTACACGTACATACACTTATAAACTAGCTATGAAGTCCAAATTTTCAAATTTTTAGATTTCGTGCCATAGCATGGGGGATTGAATTCACATGCATTTTGACACGTATAAACACGTATAAACAAGCTAAGAAGTTCAAATTTTCAATTTTTTAGATTACGTGCCATAGCCGGGGGGATTGAATTCTAATGATATTTTACACGTATAAACACGTATAAACCGGGTTAGAAGTCCAAATTTTCAAATTTTTAGATTTCGTTCCATAGCCGGGGGGATTGAATTCTAATGATATTTTTCACATACAAACACGTATAAGCGAGCTAAAAAGTCTAAATATTCAAATTTTTAGATTTCGTTCCATAGCAGGGGGGATTGAATTTAAATGAAATTTTACACGTACATACACTTATTAACCAGCTATGAATTCCAAATTTTCAAATTTTTAGATTTCGTGCCATAGCCGGGGGGATTGAATTTAAATACATTTTTACACGTACAAACACGTTT
This sequence comes from Theocolax elegans, assembly GCA_026168455.1. Lineage (NCBI taxonomy): Eukaryota > Metazoa > Arthropoda > Insecta > Hymenoptera > Cerocephalidae > Theocolax > Theocolax elegans. Next base: position 15,719 of record JANSJX010000681.1, on the reverse strand, counting down.
AAACAAGCTAAGAAGTTCAAATTTCAAATTTTTAGATTACGTGCCATAGCCGTGGGGATTGAATTCTAATGATATTTTACACGTATAACACGTATAAACCGGGTTAGAAGTCCAATTTTCCAAATTTTTAGATTTCGTTCCATAGCCGGAGGGATTGAATTCAACTACATTTTTACCGTATAAACACCGTATAACCAGCTAAAAAGTCTAAATATTCAAATTTTTTTTAGATTTCGTTCCATAGCAGGGGGGATTGAATTCAAATGAAATTTTACACGTACATACACTTATACATCGCTATGAAGTCCAAATTTTTCAAATTTTTTAGATTTCGTGCCCTAGCATGGGGAATTGAATTCACATGCATTTTGACACGTATAAACAGTATAAACAGGATAAGAAGTCCAAATTTTGAAATTTTTAGATTTCGTTCATAGCCGGGAGGATTGAATTCAAATGAAATTTTACACGTACATACACTTATAAACTAGCTCATGAAGTCCAAATTTTCAAATTTTTTAGATTTCGTGCCATAGCATGGGGGATTGAATTCACATGCATTTTGACACGTATAAACACGTATAAACAAGCTAAGAAGTTCAAATTTTCAAATTTTTAGATTACGTGCCATAGCCGGGGGGATTGAATTCTAATGATATTTTACACGTATAAACACGTATAAACCGGGTTAGAAGTCCAAATTTTCAAATTTTTAGATTTCGTTCCATAGCCGGGGGGATTGAATTCTAATGATATTTTTCACATACAAACACGTATAAGCGAGCTAAAAAGTCTAAATATTCAAATTTTTAGATTTCGTTCCATAGCAGGGGGGATTGAATTTAAATGAAATTTTACACGTACATACACTTATTAACCAGCTATGAATTCCAAATTTTCAAATTTTTAGATTTCGTGCCATAGCCGGGGGGATTGAATTTAAATACATTTTTACACGTACAAACACGTATAAACGGGCTAAGAAGTCCAAATTTTCAAAATTTTAGATTTCGTGCCATAGCCGGGTGTATTGAATTCACACGTATTTTTACAGTACTAAACACGTATAAACGAGCAAAGAAGTCCAATTTTCGAATTTTTAGATTTCGTTCCCATAGCCGATGGGATAGAATTCACATGCATTTTTACATGTCTGATCGCGTATAAACCGGCTAAGAAGTCCAAATTTGCAAATTTTTAGATTTCGTGCCATAGCCGGTGGGATTTAATTCAAATACATTTTTACACGTATAAACACGTATAAACCAGCTAAAAAGTCTAAATATTCAAATTTTTTTAGATTCGTTCCATAGCAGGGGGGATTGAATTCAAATGAAATTTTACACGTACATACACTTATAAACTAGCTATGAAGTCCAAATTTTCAAATTTTTAGATTTCGTTGCCATAGCATGGGGGATTGAATTCACATGCATTTTGCACGTATAAACACGTATAAACAGGATAAGAAGTCCAAATTTTGAAATTTTAGATTTCGTTTGCCGTAGCCGGGTGTATTGAATTCACATTGCATTTTTACACACATAAACACGTATATACCGGCCTAAGAAGTCCAAATTTCAAATTTTTAGATTTCGTTCCATAGCCGGGGGGATTGATTTTAAATACATTTTTACACGTACAAACAAGCTGAGAAGTTCAAATTTTCAAATTCTTAGATTAGTGCCATAGCCGGGGGGATTGAACATCTAATGATATTTACACGTATAAACACGTATAAACGGGATAAGAAGTCCAAATTTTCAAAATTTTAGATTTCGTGCCATAGCGGGTGTATGAATTCACACGTATTTTTTACACGTATAGACATGTATAAACCGGGCTAAGAAGACACAAATTTTCAAATTTTTAGATTTTGTGCCATAGCCGGGGGATTAAATTCAAATACTTTTGCACGTATAGACACGTATAAACCGGGTTAGAAGTCCAACATTTTGAAATTTTTAGATTTCGTTCCATAGCCGGGGGGATTGAATTTAAATACATTTTTACACGTACAAACACGTTTTAAACAAGCTAAGAAGTTCAAATTTTCAAATTTTTAGATTAACGTTGCCATAGCCGGGGGGATTGAATTCTAATGATATTTTACACGTATAACACGTATAAAGGGCTAAAGAAGTACAAATTTTCAAAATTTAGATTTTGTGCCATAGCCGGGGTGTATTGAATTCACACGTATAAACCCGTATAAACAAGCAAAGAAGTCCAAATTTTCAAATTTTTAGATTCGTTCCATAGCCGATGGGATAGAATTCACATGCATTTTTACATGTCTGATCGCGTATAAACCGGCTAAGAAGTCCAAATTTTCAAATTTTTAGATTTCGTTCCATGGCCGGGGGGATTGAATTCTCATGCATTTTTACACGTATAAACACGTATAAACCTGCTAAGAAGTCCAAATTTTCAAATTTTTTAGATTTCGTGCCATAGCCGGGGGGATTGAATTCGCATGCATTTTTACACGTATAAACCACGTATATACAGGCTAAGAAGTCCAAATTTTCAAATTTTTAGATTTCGTTCCATAGCCGGGGGGATTGAATTTAAATACATTTTTACACGTACAAACACGTTTAAACAAGCTAAGAAGTTCAAATTTTCAAATTTTTAGACTTCGTGCCATAGCCGGGGGGATTGAGTTCACATGCATTTTTACACGTATAAACACGTATAAACTGGGTTAGAAGTCCATATTTTCAATTTTTTAGATTTCGTGCCATAGCCGGGTGTATTCAATTCACATGCATTTTTACACGTATAAACACGTATATACCGGCTAAGAAGTCCAAATTTTCAAATTTTTAGATTTCGTTCCATAGCGGGGGGGATTGATTTTAAATACATTTTTGCACGTACAAACACGTTTAAACAAGCTAAGAAGTTCAAATTTTCAAATTTTTAGATTACGTGCCATAGCCGGGGAGATTGAAATTAAATACATTTTTACACGTACAAACACGTTTAAACAAGCTAAGAAGTTCAAATTTTCAAATTTTTAGATTTCGTGCCATAGCCGGGGGGAGTGAGTTCACATGCATTTTTACACGTATATACACGTATAAACTGGGTTAGAAGTCCATATTTTCAATTTTTTAGATTTCGTGCCATAGCCGGGTGTATTCAATTCACATGCATTTTTACACGTATAAACACGTATATACCGGCTAAGAAGTGCAAATTTTCAAATTTTTAGATATCTTTCCATAGCCGGGGGGATTGTTTTTAAATACATTTTTACACGTACAAACACGTTTAAGCAAGCTAAGAAGTTCAAATTTTCAAATTTTTAGATTTTGTGCCATAGCCGGTGGGATTAAATTCAAATACATTTTTGCACGTATAGACACGTATAAACCGGGTTAGAAGTCCAAATTTTCGAATTTTTAGATTTCGTTCCATAGCCGGAGGGATTGAATTCAAATACATTTTTACACATACAAACACGTTTAAACAATCTAAGAAGTACAAATTTTCAAATTTTTAGATTTCGTTCCATAGCCGGGGGGATTGATTTTAAATACATTTTTACACGTACAAACACGTTTAAACAAGCTAAGAAGTTCGAATTTTCAAATTTTTAGATTACGTGTCATAGCCGGGGGGATTGAATTCTAATGATATTTTACACATATAAACACGTATAAACGGGCTAAGTAGTCCAAATTTTCAAATTTTTAGATTTCGTGCCATAGCCGGTGGGATTAAATTCAAATACATTTTTACAGGTACAAACACGTTTAAACAAGCTAAGAAGTTCAAATTTTCAAATTTTTAGATTACGTGCCATAGCCGGGGGGATTGAATTCTAATGATATTTTACACGTATAAACACGTATAAACCGGGTTAGAAGTCCAAATTTTCGAATTTTTAGATTTCGTTCCATAGCCGGGGGGATTGAATTCACATGCATTTTTACACGTATAAACACGTATAAACCTGCTAAGAAGTCCAAATTTTGAAATTTTTAGATTTCGTTCCATAGCCGGGGGGATTGAATTTAAATACATTTGTACATATACAAACACGTTTAAACAATCTAAGAATTTCAAATTTTCAAATTTTAGTTTTCGTTCCATAGCTGGGGGGATTGAATTTAAATACATTTTTACACGTACAAACACGTTAAAACAAGCTAAGAAGTTCAAATTTTCAAATTTTTAGAATTTAAATACGTGATATAGCCGGGGGGATTGAATTCTAATGATATTTTACACGTATAAACACGTATAAACGGGCTAAGAAGTACAAATTTTCAAAATTTTAGATTTTGTGCCATAGCCGGGTGTATTGAATTCACACGTATAAACACGTATAAACAAGCAAAGAAGTCCAAATTTTCAAATTTTTAGATTTCGTTCCATAGACGATGGGATAGAATTCACATGCATTTTTACATGTCTGATCGCGTATAAACCGGCTAAGAAGTCCAAATTTTCAAATTTTTAGATTTCGTTCCATGGCCGGGGGGATTGAATTCTCATGCATTTTTACACGTATAAACACGTATAAACCTGCTAAGAAGTCCAAATTTTCAAATTTTTTAGATTTCGTGCCATAGCCGGGGGGATTGAATTCGCATGCATTTTTACACGTATAAACACGTATATACCGGCTAAGAAGTCCAAATTTTCAAATTTTTAGATTTCGTTCCATAGCCGGGGGGATTGAATTTAAATATACATTTTACACGTACAAACACGTTTAACAAGCTAAGAAGTTCAAATTTCAAATTTTTAGACTTCGTGCAATAGCCGGGGGGATTGAGTTCACATGCAATTTTTACACGTATAAACACGTATAAACTGGGTAGAAGTCCATATTTCAATTTTTAGATTTCGTGCATATGCCGGTGTAGTCAATTCACATGCATTTTTACACGTATAAACACGTATATACCGGCTAAGAAGGTCCAAATTTTCAAATTTTTAGATTCGTTCCATAGCGGGGGAGATTGATTTTAAATACATTTTTGCACGTACAAACACGTTAAAAACAAGCTAAGAAGTTCAAATTTTCAAATTTTTAGATTACGTGCCATAGCCGGGAGATTGAAATTAAATACATTTTACACGTACAAACACGTTTAAACAAGCTAAGAAGTTCAAATTTTCAAATTTTTAGATTTCGTGCCATAGCCGGGGGGAGTGAGTTCACATGCATTTTTACACGTATATACACGTATAAACTGGGTTAGAAGTCCATATTTTCAATTTTTAGATTTCGTGCCATAGCCGGGTGTATTCAATTCACATGCATTTTTACACGTATAAACACGTATATACCGGCTAAGAAGTGCAAATTTTCAAATTTTTAGATATCTTTCCATAGCCGGGGGATTGTTTTAAATACATTTTTACACGTACAAACATGTTTAAGCAAGCTAAGAAGTTCAAATTTTCAAATTTTTAGTTTTCGTGCCATAGCCGGGGGATTGAGTTCACATGCATTTTTACACGTATATACACGTATATACCGGCTAAGAAGTTCAAATTTTCAAATTTTTAGATTACGTGCCATAGCCAGGGGGATTGAATTCTAATGATATTTTACACGTATAAACACGTATAAACAAGCTGAGAAGTTCAATTTTTCAAATTCTTAGATTACGTGCCATAGCCGGGGGGATTGAAATCTAATGATATTTTACACGTATCAACACGTATAAACGGGCTAAGAAGTCCAAATTTTCAAAATTTTAGATTTCGTGCCATAGCCGGTGTATTGAATTCACACGTATTTTACACGTATCGACACGTATAAACCGGGTTAGAAGTCCAAATTTTGAAATTTTTAGATTTCGTTCCATAGCCGGGGGGATTGAATTTAAATACATTTATACACATACAAACACGTTTAAACAATCTAAGAAGTTCAAATTTTCAAATTTTAGTTTTCGTTCCATAGCCGGGGGGATTGAATTTAAATACATTTTTACACGTACAAACACTTTAAACAAGCTGAGAAGTTCAAATTTTCAAATTCTTAGATTACGTGCCATAGGCCGGGGGGATTGAAATCTAATGATATTTTACACGTATAAATACATATAAACGGGCTAAGAAGTCCAAATTTTCAAATTTTTAGATTTCGTGCCATAGCCGGGTGTATTGAATTCACACGTATTTTACACGTATACACACGTATAGACAAGCAAATGAAGTCCAAATTTTCAAATTTTTTAGATTTCGTTCCATAGCGGGGGGGATTGATTTTAAATACATTTTTGCACGTACAAACACGTTAAACAAGCTAAGAAGTTCAAATTTTTCAAATTTTAGATTACGTGCCATAGCCGGGGAGATTGAAATTAAATACATTTTTACACGTACAAACACGTTTAAACAAGCTAAGAAGTTCAAATTTTCAAATTTTTAGATTTCGTGCCATAGCCGGGGGGAGTGAGTTCACATGCATTTTTACACGTATATACACGTATAAACTGGGTTAGAAGTCCATATTTTCAATTTTTTAGATTTCGTGCCATAGCCGGGTGTATTCAATTCACATGCATTTTTACACGTATAAACACGTATATACCGGCTAAGAAGTGCAAATTTTCAAATTTTTAGATATCTTTCCATAGCCGGGGGGATTGTTTTTAAATACATTTTTACACGTACAAACATGTTAAAGCAAGCTAAGAAGTTCAAATTTTCAAATTTTAGTTTTCGTGCCATAGCCGGGGGATTGAGTTCACATGCATTTTTACACGTATATACACGTATATACCGGCTAAGAAGTTCAAATTTTCAAATTTTTAGATTACGTGCCATAGCCAGGGGGATTGAATTCTAATGATATTTTACACGTATAAACACGTATAAACAAGCTGAGAAGTTCAATTTTTCAAATTCTTAGATTACGTGCCATAGCCGGGGGGTTGAAATCTAATGATATTTTACACGTATCAACACGTATAAACGGGCTAGAAGTCCAAATTTTCAAATTTTAGATTTCGTGCCATAGCCGGTGTATTGAATTCACACGTATTTTTACACGTATCGACACGTATAAACCGGGTTAGAAGTCAAATTTTGAAATTTTTAGATTTCGTTCCATAGCCGGGGGGATTGAATTTAATACATTTATACACAATACAAAACACGTTAAACAATCTAAGAAGTTCAAATTTTCAAATTTTAGTTTTCCGGTTCCATAGCCGGGGGGATTGAATTTAAATACATTTTACACGTACAAACACGTTTAAACAGCTGAGAAGTTCAAATTTCAAATTCTTAGATTACGTGCCATAGCCGGGGGGATTGAAATCTAATGATATTTGACACGTATAAATACATATAAACGGGCTAAGAGTCCAAATTTTCAAAATTTTTGAATTTCGTGCCATAGCCGGGTGTATTGAATTCACACGTATTTTTACACGTATACACACGTATAAACAAGCAAAGAAGTCCAAATTTTCAAATTTTTAGATTTCGTTCCATAGCCGATGGGATAGAATTCACATGCATATTTACATGTCTGATCGCGTATAAACCGGCTAAGAAGTGCAAATTTGCAAATTTTTTAGATTTCGTGCCATAGCCGGGGGGATTGAATTCACATAGCATTTTTACACTATAAAACACGTATAAACCGGCTAAGAAGTGCAAATTTTCACATTTTTAGATTTCGTGCCGTAGCCGGGTGTATTGAATTCACATGCATTTTTACACATATAAACACGTATATACCCGCTAAGAAGTCCAAATTTTCAAATTTTTAGATTTCGTTCCATAGCCGGGGGGATTGAATTTAAATACATTTTTACACGTACAAACACGTTTAAACAAGCTAAGAAGTTCAAATTTTCAAATTTTTAGACTTCGTGCCATAGCCGGGGGGATTGAGTTCACATGCATTTTTACACGTATAAACACGTATAAACTGGGTTAGAAGTCCATATTTTCAATTTTTTAGATTTCGTGCCATAGCCGGGTGTATTCAATTCACATGCATTTTTACACGTATAAACACGTATATACCGGCTAAGAAGTCCAAATTTTCAAATTTTTAGATTTCGTTCCATAGCGGGGGGGATTGATTTTAAATACATTTTTGCACGTACAAACACGTTTAAACAAGCTAAGAAGTTCAAATTTTCAAATTTTTAGATTACGTGCCATAGCCGGGGAGATTGAAATTAAATACATTTTTACACGTACAAACACGTTTAAACAAGCTAAGAAGTTCAAATTTTCAAATTTTTAGATTTCGTGCCATAGCCGGGGGGAGTGAGTTCACATGCATTTTTACACGTATATACACGTATAAACTGGGTTAGAAGTCCATATTTTCAATTTTTTAGATTTCGTGCCATAGCCGGGTGTATTCAATTCACATGCATTTTTACACGTATAAACACGTATATACCGGCTAAGAAGTGCAAATTTTCAAATTTTTAGATATCTTTCCATAGCCGGGGGGATTGTTTTTAAATACATTTTTACACGTACAAACATGTTTAAGCAAGCTAAGAAGTTCAAATTTTCAAATTTTTAGTTTTCGTGCCATAGCCGGGGGGATTGAGTTCACATGCATTTTTACACGTATATACACGTATATACCGGCTAAGAAGTTCAAATTTTCAAATTTTTAGATTACGTGCCATAGCCAGGGGGATTGAATTCTAATGATATTTTACACGTATAAACACGTATAAACAAGCTGAGAAGTTCAATTTTTCAAATTCTTAGATTACGTGCCATAGCCGGGGGGATTGAAATCTAATGATATTTTACACGTATCAACACGTATAAACGGGCTAAGAAGTCCAAATTTTCAAAATTTTAGATTTCGTGCCATAGCCGGGTGTATTGAATTCACACGTATTTTTACACGTATCGACACGTATAAACCGGGTTAGAAGTCCAAATTTTGAAATTTTTAGATTTCGTTCCATAGCCGGGGGGATTGAATTTAAATACATTTATACACATACAAACACGTTTAAACAATCTAAGAAGTTCAAATTTTCAAATTTTAGTTTTCGTTCCATAGCCGGGGGGATTGAATTTAAATACATTTTTACACGTACAAACACGTTTAAACAAGCTGAGAAGTTCAAATTTTCAAATTCTTAGATTACGTGCCATAGCCGGGGGGATTGAAATCTAATGATATTTTACACGTATAAATACATATAAACGGGCTAAGAAGTCCAAATTTTCAAAATTTTTGATTTCGTGCCATAGCCGGGTGTATTGAATTCACACGTATTTTTACACGTATACACACGTATAAACAAGCAAAGAAGTCCAAATTTTCAAATTTTTAGATTTCGTTCCATAGCCGATGGGATAGAATTCACATGCATATTTACATGTCTGATCGCGTATAAACCGGCTATGAAGTGCAAATTTGCAAATTTTTAGATTTCGTGCCATAGCCGGGGGGATTGAATTCACATGCATTTTTACACGTATAAACACGTATATACCGGCTAAGAAGACCAAATTTTCAAATTTTTAAATTTCGTTCCATAGCCGGGGGGATTGAATTTAAATACATTTTTACACGTACAAACACGTTTAAACAAGCTAAGAAGTTCAAATTTTCAAATTTTTAGATTTCGTGCCATAGCCGGGGGGATTGAGTTCACATGCATTTTTACACGTATAAACACGTATAAACCGTCTAAGAAGTGCAAATTTTCACATTTTTAGATTTCGTGCCGTAGCCGGGTGTATTGAATTCACATGCATTTTTACACATATAAACACGTATATACCGGCTAAGATGTCCAAATTTTCAAATTTTTAGATTTCGTTCCATAGCCGGGGGGATTGATTTTAAATACATTTTTACACGTACAAACACGTATAAACAAGCTGAGAAGTTCAAATTTTCAAATTCTTAGATTACGTGCCATAGCCGGGGGGATTGAAATCTAATGATATTTTACACGTATAAACACGTATAAACGGGCTAAGAAGTCCAAATTTTCAAAATTTTAGATTTCGTGCCATAGCCGGGTGTATTGAATTCACACGTCATTTTTACACGTATAGACACGTATAAACCGGGCTAAGAAGACCAAATTTTCAATTTTTTAGATTTCGTGCCATAGCCGGGTGTATTCAATTCACATGCATTTTTACACGTATAAACACGTATATACCGGCTAAGAAGTCCAAATTTTCAAATTTTTAGATTTCGTTCCATAGCGGGGAGGATTGATTTTAAATACATTTTTGCACGTACAAACACGTTTAAACAAGCTAAGAAGTTCAAATTTTCAAATTTTTAGATTACGTGCCATAGCCGGATAGATTGAAATTAAATACATTTTTACACGTACAAACACGTTTAAACAAGCTAAGAAGTTCAAATTTTCAAATTTTTAGATTACGTGCCATAGCCGGGGGGAGTGAGTTCACATGCATTTTTACACGTATATACACGTATAAACTGGGTTAGAAGTCCAAATTTTCAAATTTTTAGATTTCGTTCCATAGCCGGAGGGATTGAATTCAAATACATTTTTACACGTATAAACACGTATAAACCAGCTAAAAAGTCTAAATATTCAAATTTTTAGATATCTTTCCATAGCCGGGGGGATTGTTTTTAAATACATTTTTACACGTACAAACACGTTTAAGCAAGCTAAGAAGTTCGAATTTTCAAATTTTTAGATTTCGTGCCATAGCCGGGGGGATTGAGTTCACATGCATTTTTACACGTATATACACGTATATACCGGCTAAGAAGTTCAAATTTTCAAATTTTTAGATTACGTGCCATAGCCAGGGGATTGAATTCTAATGATATTTTACACGTATAAACACGTATAAACGGGCTAAGAAGTGCAAATTTTCACATTTTTAGATTTCGTGCCGTAGCCGGGTGTATTGAATTCACATGCATTTTTACACATATAAACACGTATATACCGGCTAAGAAGTCCAAATTTTCAAATTTTTAGATTTCGTTCCATAGCCGGGGGGATTGATTTTAAATACATTTTTACACGTACAAACACGTTTAAACAAGCTAAGAAGTTCAAATTTTCAAATTTTTAGATTACGTGCCATAGCCGGGGGATTGAATTCTAATGATATTTTACACGTATAAAACACGTATAAACGGGCTAAGAAGTCCAAATTTCAAATCTTTAGATTTCGTGCCATAGCCGGTGGAATTAAATTCAAATACATTTTTACACGTACAAACACGTTTTAAACAAGCTAAGAAGTTCAAATTTTCAAATTTTTAGATTTCGTTCCATAGCCGGAGGATAGAAATCACATGCGTTTTTTACTCATACAAGCACGTATAAACCGGGTTTAGAAGTCCAAATTTTCAAATTTTAGATTTCGTGCCATAGCCGGGGGGATTGAGTTCACATGCATTTTTACACGTATAAACACGTATAAAACTGGGATTAGAAGTCCATATTTTCAATTTTTTAGATTTCGTGCCATAGCCGGGTTGTATTCAATTCACATGCATTTTTACACGTATAAAACACGTATATACGGCTAAGAAGTCCAAATTTTCAAATTTTTAGATTTCGTTCCATAGCGGGGGGGGGATTGATTTTAAATACATTTTTGCAGTACAAACACGTTTAAACAAGCTAAGAAGTTCAAATTTTCAAATTTTTTAGATTACGTGCCATAGCCGGGGGGATGAATTCTAATGATATTTTACACGTATAAACACGTATAACCGGGCTAAGAAGACGAAATTTTCAAATTTTTAGATTTTGTGCCCATGCCGGGGGGATTAAATTCAACTACATTTTTTGCCACGTATAGACACGTATAAACAGGGTTAGAAGTCCAAATTTTCAATTTTTTAGATTTCGTTCCATAGCCGGAGGGATTGAATTCAAATACCATTTTTCACATACAAAACGTATAAGCGAGCTAAAAGTCTAAATATTCAAATTTTTAGATTTCGTTCCATAGCAGGGGGGATTGAATTTAATGAAATTTTACACGTCATACACATATTAATCCAGCTATGAATTCCAAATTTTCAAAATTTTTAGATTTCGTGCCATAGCCGGGGGGATTGAATTTAAATACATTTTTACACGTACAAACACGTTTAAACAAGCTAAGAAATTCAAATTTTCAAATTTTTGGATTTAAATACGTGCCATAGCCGGGGGGATTGAATTCTAATGATATTTTACTCGTATAAACACGTATAAACGGGCTAAGAAGTCCAAATTTTCAAAATTTTAGATTTCGTGCCATAGCCGGGTGTATTGAATTCACACGTATTTTTACACGTATAAACACGTATAAACGAGCAAAGAAGTCCAAATTTTCGAATTTTTAGATTTCGTTCCATAGCCGATGGGATAGAATTCACATGCATTTTTACATGTCTGATCGCGTATAAACCGGCTAAGAAGTCCAAATTTGCAAATTTTTAGATTTCGTGCCATAGCCGGTGGGATTAAATTCAAATACATTTTTACACGTATAAACACGTATAAACCAGCTAAAAAGTCTAAATATTCAAATTATTTTAGATTTCGTTCCATAGCAGGGGGGATTGAATTCAAATGAAATTTTACACGTACATACACTTATAACTAGGCTATGAAGTCCAAATTTTCAAATTTTTAGATTTCGTGCCATAGCATGGGGGATTGAATTCACATGCATTTTGACACGTATAAACACGTATAAACAGGTATAGAAGTCCAAATTTTGAAATTTTTAGATTTCGTTCCATAGCCGGGAGGATTGAATTTAAATACATTTTTACACATACAAACACGTTTAAACAATCTAAGAAGTACAAATTTTCAAATTTTTAGATTTCGTTCCATAGCCGGGGGGATTGATTTTAAATACATTTTTACACATACAAACACGTTTAAACAATCTAAGAAGTACAAATTTTCAAATTTTTAGATTTCGTTCCATAGCCGGGGGGATTGATTTTAAATACATTTTTACACGTACAAACACGTATAAACAAGCTGAGAAGTTCAAATTTTCAAATTCTTAGATTACGTGCCATAGCCGGGGGGATTGAAATCTAATGATATTTTACACGTATAAACACGTATAAACGGGCTAAGAAGTCCAAATTTTCAAAATTTTAGATTTCGTGCCATAGCCGGGTGTATTGAATTCATACGTATTTTTACACGTATAGACATGTATAAACCGGGCTAAGAAGACCAAATTTTCAAATTTTTAGATTTTGTGCCATAGCCGGTGGGATTAAATTCAAATACATTTTTGCACGTATAGACACGTATAAACCGGGTTAGAAGTCCAAATTTTGAAATTTTTACATTTCGTTCCATAGCGGGGGGGATTGAATTTAAATACAATTTTAAACGTACAAACACGTTTATACAAGCTAAGAAGTTCAAATTTTCAAATTTTTAGATTTCGTGCCATAGCCGGGGGGATTGACTTCACATGCATTTTTACACGTATAAACACGTATAAACAAGCAAAGAAGTCCAAATTTTCAAATTTTTAGATTTCGTTCCATAGCCGATGGGATAGAATTCACATGCATTTTTACATGTCTGATCGCGTATAAACCGGATAAGAAGTCCAAATTTTCAAATTTTTAGATTTCGTTCCATGGCCGGGGGGATTGAATTCTCATGCATTTTTACACGTATAAACACGTATAAACCTGCTAAGAAGTCCAAATTTTCAAATTTTTTAGATTTCGTGCCATAGCCGGGGGGATTGAATTCGCATGCATTTTTACACGTATAAACACGTATATACCGGCTAAGAAGTCCAAATTTTCAAATTTTTAGATTTCGTTCCATAGCCGGGGGGATTGAATTTAAATACATTTTTACACGTACAAACACGTTTAAACAAGCTAAGAAGTTCAAATTTTCAAATTTTTAGACTTCGTGCCATAGCCGGGGGGATTGAATTCACATGCATTTTTACACGTATAAACACGTATAAACTGGGTTAGAAGTCCATATTTTCAATTTTTTAGATTTCGTGCCATAGCCGGGTGTATTCAATTCACATGCATTTTTACACGTATAAACACGTATATACCGGCTAAGAAGTCCAAATTTTCAAATTTTTAGATTTCGTTCCATAGCGGGGGGGATTGATTTTAAATACATTTTTACACGTACAAACACGTTAAACAAGCTAAGAAGTTCAAATTTTCAAATTTTTAGATTTCGTGCCATAGCCGGGGGGATTGAGTTCACATGCATTTTTACACGTATATACACGTATATACCGGCTAAGAAGTCCAAATTTTCAAATTTTTAGATTTCGTTCCATGGCCGGGGGGATTGAATTCTCATGCATTTTTACACGTATAAACACGTATAAACTGCTAGAAGTCCAAATTTTCAAATTTTTTAGTTTCGTGCCATAGCCGGGGGGATTGAATTCGCATGCATTTTTACACGTATAAACACGTATATACCGGCTAAGAAGTCCAAATTTTCAAATTTTTAGATTTCGTTCCATAGCCGGGGGGATTGAATTTAAATACATTTTTACACGTACAAACACGTTTAAACAAGCTAAGAAGTTCAAATTTTCAAATTTTTAGACTTCGTGGCCATAGCCGGGGGGATTGTGAGTTCACATGCATTTTTACACGTATAAAACACGTATATAACCGTCTAAGAAGTGCAAATTTTCACATTTTTAGATTTCGTAGCCGTAGCCGGGTGTATTGAATTCACATGCATTTTTACACATATAAACACGTATATACCGGCTAAGAAGTCCAAATTTTCAAATTTTTAGATTTCGTTCCATAGCCGGGGGGATTGATTTTAAATACATTTTTACACGTACAAACACGTTTAAACAAGCTAAGAAGTTCAAGTTTTCAAATTTTTAGATTACGTGCCATAGCCGGGGGGATTGAATTCTAATGATATTTTACACGTATAAACACGTATAACCGGGCTAAGAAGACCAAATTTTCAAATTTTTAGATTTCGTTCCATAGCCGGTGGGATTAAACTCAAATACATTTTTACACGTATAGACACGTATAAACCGGGTTAGAAGTTCAAATTTTCAAATTTTTAGATTACGTGCCATAGCCAGGGGGATTGAATTCTAATGATATTTTACACGTATAAACACGTATAAACGGGCTAAGAAGTGCAAATTTTCACATTTTTAGATTTCGTGCCGTAGCCGGGTGTATTGAATTCACATGCATTTTTACACATATAAACACGTATATACCGGCTAAGAAGTCCAAATTTTCAAATTTTTAGATTTCGTTCCATAGCCGGGGGGATTGATTTTAAATACATTTTTACACGTACAAACACGTTTAAACAAGCTAAGAAGTTCAAATTTTCAAATTTTTAGATTACGTGCCATAGCCGGGGGGATTGAATTCTAATGATATTTTACACGTATAAACACGTATAAACGCGCTAAGAAGTCCAAATTTTCAAATCTTTAGATTTCGTGCCATAGCCGGTGGAATTAAATTCAAATACATTTTTACACGTACAAACACGTTTAAACAGCTAAGAAGTTCAATTTTCAAATTTTTAGATTTCGTTCCATAGCCGGAGGGATAGAAATCACATGCGTTTTTACTCATACAAGCACGTATAAACCGGGTTAGAATCCAAATTTTCAAATTTTTAGATTTCGTGCCATAGCCGGGGGGATTGAGTTCACATGCATTTTTACACGTATAAACACGTATAAACTGGATTAGAAGTCCATATTTTCAATTTTTT
>JANSJX010000680.1:0-19210 GCA_026168455.1 Theocolax elegans | reverse complement strand
TTACAGATACAATACACTTCACGATGGATCACGTTTCGAAAAAAATAAAGGGAAACGAATGTACTGTAGCGGCATAGCTACATACACTCTTACCTGAATAAACACATATACACACGTACACACACACTCTCTCTCTCGCTCACTCTTTGCCTTTCTTTATCCAAAATACGATTTTCCCTTTTAACTGCTCTTTACTTTTCCTCGATCCTTATTACCTTGTTTTCGTCCTCGAAACCTTTTGTTTCTACCTTTTCACGCCGAACGTGATAAAACGAGGACGAGCGTTTACGGTCGGGCCTGACGCGGTCTTTCCCGTTGCACGGGCAGGGACTTCCCCGCCCAGTGCGCCACACGTGCGAAGACTTAAGTTTCGCGCGTCCTTTCTTTATTACTCCTTTTTCCACCACCTTTTTCTTCCTAATTTTCCTGGAGCATAGTGACGAGAGACAAAACAGATAGACTCAAGCACTCACCGCGACAACACCTTGGTCCGACTCTCGTCGAGCGCGTGCCTCCGACACCCAAGCCGCATAGTTCTTGCTCCATATTATAAACATTTTTGTATTTACGTAGTTGTGCAACTTAGTAATTAATAAATATACTCAAGACTTATTATATAAATTATTACTATTATTTATGCACCCGAGCCCACAATTGGTGACCCCGACGTGATCCGCACGTAGACATTTATTGTGAAAAATAAATAATAATTATTTATGGACAAAATGTATAAATACGTAAAAATTATATGAATGAAATAAATAAAATATATTAATAAACTAACAAAAATATTACATTTGTTACTGGGTTTGCCTTTATTCCCTCTTCCTAGGTAAGGAAAGGTGAGAGACTTAGTAACAAGATTAATATGTATAGTGATCTATTTATTGCTTGATATGACATAACGAATGAACTGAACTGAGTGCTGAGTGAACTGAGCGAATGAACCGAGCCAAAAAGCCCCGCCCTTCGCAAGGATCGGGATTATATACCCCGTTGATGCGTCACGTTATCCGTCATCTAGATAGCTGCGGATCATCTAGTGCGTTGGTACACCTCATATGTGTACGTGACAATTTATAAAATCCCTTTTCGGCCTTGTGAACAATTATCAATACGTTTTTGAGCGTTAAATATAATGATGAAATATTAATTTAAAAAATTAATCAACACACATTTTCCGATGTATTTTTTTTCTGCTCTTTCGAATGCCGTTGTCAAAATTAGCGCAAAACTTTTTTGAAAAAGTTATAAACTATTTTTCCAAAAAAATGCCAAATTTCAGAATTTTTTTTCTCTAATGCATTATTTCACTAGAGAACGCTAAGGAATGGTCTTTGAGACATAATATCGTGGCAGGAGTGTCCAAGCTTCAGATTGTATTTTTTATTTTGTAAAAATTCAAGAAGAAAGATCCCAATTCCATATTCGGTACAGGTTTTATGGTATATAGGGGTTTCTGAGATCGTTGATTATGAATTGTTATCAAAATTTCAAAATTCAAATGCGGATTCAATATGGCTGACCAAATTTTGGTAGTTTCTTTTGATATATCAGCCTATAACGGTTTTTAAGGCTGTAGGTTTTACAGGTATACCTTACAAATCATAAAAAATTTCATATTTCGGACGCCATTTTGGAGCCCTATCTTGTTTTACAATAATAAAAACCATCTGAAGCTTGGACACTCTGCCACGAAATCTCCGTCTCAAAGATCATTCTTAAAAGCGTTTCCTCTATAGTAAATTGCATTTAGAGAAAAAAATTATAGAGGAAAAATTGTTTATAACTTTTTCAAAAAAAGTTTTGCACTAATTCTGACAACAGCCATTCGAAAAGCAAGAAGATATAACGGAAATGTGTGTTGGTTAATTTTTTCAATTAATTTTTTATCATTACATTTAACGCTCAAAACGTATTGAAAAAGTGTCCACTTGAGCCGAAAGAAAATTATAATTTTCTTAACCCATTTCCTCCCAAATGTCCATTTTGGCCATCAACTTTCACAGCTTATTGCTATTTTTTTCACAACTCCCAAAAAATGCTAAAGCCATATTCCACTATTTTCGAGGTCGCTCTATCGATTCATCCCATTTAGAAAACGGAAAAATAATTTCCAGCCCCCGAATTTCCATTTTAAAAAAAAAAAGCTTGTTTTTAAGGATTTTTTTCAAAAACGTGCAATTTACAGTGCTTAATGCACTTAGAAATTTGTAAAATGAATGAAAACAGGGAGGTCGAGGTCCAGTGTATAGAGTTAGCTATTTGGATATTTTATTTTTTTCGTCTAAGGGTTGTAAACCACCCCTAAATAGGACATTTGACAATAATAAGGTTGAATATGTATATTCACTATACACATATGCTATGGATGTTTATGTTTTTGAGGGCGCTGATTTCGATTTTTAAGTTAAATATAGAAAATTCAAGATGGCGGACCCAATATGGCGACTGATAAATTTTGATTTCGCGTATTTTTTTCAAACTATGTTAAATCTACTGCAGGAATCTCTTTCGGATTGTTGATGATGAATCCAACGTCATAATTCAGAACTACACAATTATAAAGCATGTCTTCAATGGCCTATTCAATATGGCGATCTTTTTTTTTTCAAATTTTCAAGTTTTTGTACTATAGGAAGAAGGCTTGGTGTTCGGGATTTTTGGGTCCGCCAATTACAATTTTTATTCAAATTTAGAATGTATTTCGTAAAATTAAAAAAAGAAAAAAAACAAAATCAAAAAAAGTAAAAAAAAGAATAAAAACAAAAAAAAAAACAAAAAAAAGTAAAATGATTCTCGGACATGTCTACCTCCTCGCGGTGAGTAATCGGTAACAGTTATACTTACATACTGGCTAAAGACGTCGAAAAAAATTTAAGAACTGACAATTCGAAAAAAATAGTCGCCAAACTGAATCTGCCATTTTGAATTTACGATTGAATGTTGCAGTTTGACCTTGCATTCGTCAACAACAATCCGAAAGAGTTGAAAAAAAATACGCGAAATCAAAATCTATCGATCACCATATTGGGTCGCCATCTGAATTCCTATATATTTGACTTAAAAATCGAAATCAGCGCCTCAAAAACATAAAACATCAATACGCATATGTGTATATGTGAATATACATATTCACCTTAGTTATTGTCAAATTGTCCTATTAGGGGTGGTTTTACAACTAGACGAAAAAAAATAAAATATCCAATAGCATAACTCGATACAGGGACCTGACCTCCATGTTTTCTTCATTTTACTAAATTTCTAAGTGCATTAAGCACTGTAATTGCACTTTTTGAAAAAAAAAATCCTTAAAACAAGCTTTTTTTTTTAAAATGGAAAATTCGGAGGCTGGAAATTATTTTTCCGTTTTCTAAATGGCATGAACGATAGAGCGACCTCGAAAATAGTGGATGGCTTTAGCATTTTTTGGGAGTTGTGAAAACAAATAGCAATAAGTTGTTGAAAGTGATGGCCAAAATGGAATTTGGGAGGAAATGGGTTAAAAATACCACGCGCTAGGTCAACACGTAATATACATATGTGAAAATCGATAGAAAATATTCCGCTTGTACACATGAAAACTTGTAAACAATAGTAATTCAAAGAATTCTATCGATTTTTTATATTCAATATTTTTATAGAACTCTCTAAATAGTTTACGTAAAAAATACATATATATATCTAAGAACTAAACCTGAGAAAAAATTGTTGTAACGCAGTGAAATGAAACGTTTTTATTATATATTAACCTAATTTGTACTATGCTTGTACGAACAGTAGTTTAATTGAATATTTAAATTTTTGTAGTTTACCGAAGCGACTTAATTATTTCTGTTTTTTTAAAGAATGTATAAAAGACTTATTAAATTAACGATATACAAACGTAGAGGCAGAATGAGAACTCCTAAATATTCATACATATTCGGAAGATTCAGTAATTTCTTTATAGGAAAGAAATTCAAAACTATCGCAAAATCAAACTTTCTCTCGAGTAGGTACGTGCAAATCATCACGTTGCGGTGCGTAAAATCGTTGAACTCCCTCTTTCGGTCTCTCGTTCCGACAACAGGATTTCACGAAACAGGATCTCTTTCTTGAAAAAAAAAATCCATTCGACGCCCTTAAGTCGACCAGCCTGGTTTCCATATTTCGTGGTGACGTGCTCAAGCTCACGAGCAATTCGTCCGTATAGACACACACATGTTGGGTGCATTTTCGATGCGTCGGTGGAGCCTCACGACTTTTCAAACTGAACGAGTCTGGTTGTTTCGACTCCGAGTTTCGTACGAGGCTCGCATACATTTCTATTTGGTCAGTACTTCTTTTGCTGAATTGAGTTTTGGATGATGTTTCGTATACCTTTTATATATGCGATTCGCTTGTTGAATTTTAAAAGTTACTCCGTTGTAACTCCCCTCTTTTTCGCCTTCTTTTCTCTTTGTTTATATTTTCGGACAGTAGCGGGTCTATCATTCACCGATGATTCATTTAAAAATTAAACTTTACCGTACAATCGAAGGGTTTATTTTTTTTATCCACTTGCCTACTACTGCGCTATCGAGTCAATAATACTTTTATTACATTATTTTATCCAAAAATGTCTTCGTAGGAATTATTTCTATAGAACTCCAGACATTTTATCAGTAACTATACATACATAAAAATGTTTATTTTATGCATTGCAAAATTTATATAGCATTTGCGTATTTGCAAAAGTTTCGAGTGGATCATTATTTTAACTGAAATAATATTTTAAGGCGGAATTGCGTTTTCAAAAATTAGTTTAAAAAACCGTTAGTTGTATAACTAACTTTAAATAACAAATTCTTAGCCATAAAAAATCTAACTTTTCTTTAGTATACGTCGACAACACCACATTTTAAATGTATTCGTGTAAACTCTTTCTATATATTTATGATCATTATTTTAATTTATATATACCTATATAACTATTTTATAACTACTTCTTGCAAGTATATAAATTTAAGGAAATTAGATAATTTCGGAATAGTTGAATTCGGTGTATAGGAAAAAACAACTTATAGCGTTGATAAGGAGATTCGGCAAGACAGTACGTAAATTATTGAATATTCAAATCTATGTGTGACGAGTAACAGTCGAGAGATAATCAACTCATCTCCGCATCCGTTTGTTAACTGGGAAGTAGGAACGCTGCATCCATTTGGCGGAATCGCGGCAAACGTCGTTCGTATATCGCGCGGTTGGCACGTTCCGGACGTTTCTCAACGGAAAAGTGATGGGACACGCGTGTGCGTATAAGTGTGTGTGTGTGTACACGGATGATACAGCCCGCTTCGCTAAGTCACTCGAGCGCGAACGCGCGGAAAAAACGGAACGAGGACGTAATTAAGCCGTTGCTGGTACTGCTGCTGCTCTCAGTCTATGTGTGTGTGTGTGTGCGTTGGATTGCGCGCTTCGAAAGTTTGTTCATTTTTGTTATAATCGATACAAAGTCAAGTGGATTCCCACACGATCTAGAGATATATTTTACATTATTCAACACCATTTTTTTTGTTACAGGTACATACCTATATATATGTGTATAGATATACCCAGCATTATCTTCGTATTGATTATACATGCGTAGGAGGAAGAAACTGCAAATGTAGTGTATATTGTGCATATGCGTTATACGATTTCAAGGGTTATAATTAAATCTGTATATTGATCGCCTTTGAATAGTACTTTGTTTTCCTTTTTTTTTTTCTTGGGTCAATCATTTGTATAAACGGTACGGTTACAAGCACGCGATTAAAATTGTAAGTTGTTATTAAGAATTTACCTAGTTTGTTTTAATGATAGTAGAAATACTCAGTTTTATCGACACCTTCTTGTCACGAAAACTATCCTCACGCTATAATTTAGATTATCGTGGAAGTAAAATCTAACACTCGTATCCTTGACACATATTTTTTTTTATAAATTAAAGGAACTCCTCGATTTACATTTGGCATTTTAACACAATTAGCAAAAGATACAGGTGTACAATTCAATTAATCCAGGAGTTCAAGTAACGTACGTTCCACATATTTTTAAATAATCGTCACCTATCTGTAGATTTAAAATTACAAAATACGTTCACTAAATTTGGCCGATAGCTTATCGAAAGTATATTTTAAATAAAATTATTACACTCACAAAAATAGTTCTTAATGCAAGCGAGATTCTCAAATATCTACCAAATGAAATCCACTTAATGTTAAATGATTCTTCTAAAATTAAAGGATTATGCTTTTGTTTCACGAATAATCCCAAACTTAATAAACGCAGAGGAAAATTCATGTTAATAACAGAAGAATCATTTAACATTAAGTGGATTTCATTTTGGCGGATATTTGAGAAGAATTCCGCTTGCATTAGAACCATTTTTGTGAGTGTAGTTGATAAATCTATGGTGGTTTTACACTACATTTTTGTATGTTTGACAGAGGAGTTAGTTTTCAAAAAAATTGATACAATCAAATCTTATTTTTTATGAAAATCAGTAATATCCGCGTGAAAAACTTTACTTTATATGAAGTTTATATAAAATTGATATTATACATTTACATCAACATACGGAATGAGACTGCGTGGAAATTTGACAAATCTTATATGAACTTTAGCTAAATATTAAAGTGAATTCTTTAAAATACTTTTTTGACGTAAACAATTAATAATTAGAGAAAGATCTTACGTGATATGAAGTTTATATATAAACATCAACTTTGTACAAACTTGATATAAAATGTAAGTATTTTTACGAGGGAGTTTCGTATAATTTTAATTCCATAAAAGTAGAAATACCATCAATAAAAGATTTAAAGTTTAGCTCAAAAGTATCATAAAATACTTAACAATAGATACTTAATTTTTTATAAAAATATATTAGTTTTGATAATACATATGTGTTAAACGCTAATTACTTCTACATACATAAATGCAAGGATTCGATGTATATACATTTTGAAAGTACTTTTAATACTTCCAGTACAAAGTTTTTACTCAAAAAGTTTCGTAAAATTTTGCAAACCGATCTCGATAATAGGTGATCACACGATACTTCGCCGCATAGCTTACCAGCTTGATCTAAATCACATTGAAATTAACCGCTCAAGTTATTCCCACACAAATGATGAATCAAAGAAATCATTGTTTCCAAATGATTCTTCGTTGGTACATATCAACAAGCTTCTTAATTCGTCCAAATACTTTGGACAAAACGATATAAATACCAAGCCTATACGGTTGACGTAACAACGTTTACTTAACCAACGGGCGTTTCACTAGCTCTATATACTCTACCTGTACGTACGTCACAATTGTATTTAATAGCCAGAATGTGAGAAGCAAAAGGGAAGTCAATCAGTACTATTGGTTAGACGTATAATGGGGAGAGGATTTCGAGCGGAACACCGAGTTTCGATTAATAGTCGCGGGCCAGCTGGGAAAAGAGCAACGCTCATTTCGTTCGAATTACATCATCAGATACTTTTCACTATACCCTTCGCGCTTATACCGTAACGTTGTATAAAACGAGAGTGAACGTTCACTTCTTACATGCCCGTAAATATCTCCTATTGTTTTTTTTCGTTTTTTTTTTCTTAACATTCGACGTTTCCTATTGAGAGAGAGATAGATATACTTAATTTTCATGTTATTCCAACCGGTACGGTAAATCGAGTAAAGCTGCTGTTTAAATTGCATATACGGGAAAATGTTGTTTGCAGATATTTATCGGATTACATCTATGTTATTTATTCTCTTAATTTTAAATTAACTTCCACTAAATACGTTTTAACGTATTTTTATTGTATCGAAATTAGTGGACGTGGATATGCATTCGCGGTAATCCACTAATAATGTCTAATACAATGTTCAGCAGTAATTTACAAACTCTATAGATTTACGTATCATATTGTTTTGTTACCTTAAACGAATACCAATATTGGATGTATAAAAATCGTTATTTTTATTCAAATATATTAAATTACATTAATCGTCTTACGTTATAGGTGTGTTGTATACAATCACTCTCAACGTTATATTATTGTAAATGGCTTAAAAAAATGTTCGCAAATAAGAAACCGTTATTATAGGAATAACTTATGCTTAATTCATCCTTGTATGTTTTCTCATAGTTATTATACATATACCTATATATAATAATATATTTATCAATATATATTTATCCATTGTTTTCACATGTTTATACAGTTTACTTTTTGTATAGTATACTTATATATACAAGTAATGTAATACGTACAAACATGTAAAAAAGTATTCAATGATCATTATTTTTATTAACTACACAAAGGGTAGATGCGCAAAGTTTATATTGCAACATAAATTACGAATGAAAATTATACCATTAATTATAAATAATATGCGTTATATAATAGTACATAGATAAATGATTAAAACTTATCTAACCTAAGATAAGTGACTATATCGCTAAAATTTGGCTAATAAATTGATTCGGTGCATTTAACAATGAACAGATTTATAAAATGAAAAGTTTAAAAAAGTAAAATCAAAGCACTGTATGTAGGGTAAATTACGTAAATATATCGGATTAAATTGATTCAATGGGAATAGAAGGGCGTGTACAAACAAAAATGGGCAAAGCTTCTTTAATCGAATACAACGTGTGTGTGGTGTGTGTGTGTGTGTGTATGTAGGGTATGCAGCTCTTTTCTGCGGGAGTTGCGCAACCCATCTGCGAAAAGGAGTGAGGATCATTGTGTATCGGTGATTGCGTCTCTATGTATTACACGTGCCTCTCGAATTAACGCTCTTAAAACACCTACTTCCGGTTTCTATGGCGACAGGTGGAACGTATACGCGAGGTCATCGAATATACTCCACTGTTGGGATCCCGCCATCATCATCATCGTCGTCGTCATCCTCGCTTTTGCAAAGTCGCTAACTGCATTCGCACTTATCGTTGCGTCTTGGAATTCTTGGGATGCTTGTCGTGAACTCTCTTATTAGACGTCGCTGTCTTTTATGGTACAGATGATCGTCGCTATATATAGAACAGATAATTTATTAAATTTTTTTAGGTGTTCAAGTTGGATGCCGTTTCGCATAGATATACTGATTATGTGTTTTTATTATAAATTTTCTATGTATATACTGATCATTCACTTGTGGTTCAATATACCGGGAGTGTGAAATTTATTTATTTATTTATTATTTATTATTTAACCAGAAAGAATATTTACATAATAGAAACACATACATCATTGCAAACCTCCCACAGAGATAAACGGAGTTATCTGTTGGTGGGATGGTTACAAAAAGAAAACTTAAAACTAACTTAAATATTAAACTAATCTAATATAATAAATCTTTAACAATTATTCAAAGTAACCAAATAGTCTACAACTGTATAGCTAAAAGTAATTGTGACGAATACAACAGAAAATAAAAACTTTTTTTAATATATATTATTTTAATCCTTTTTTAATTTTGATTTCTTATTTTTGGTGCTTAAGATTTTCATATCGTTAGGTAACATATTAAATAATTTAGTGCTTTGATATAACTATGTTTTACAACTAATTGTTCTTCTTGTACGAGGTAAAATTAAATTTTTTTCCTCGTTATGCTGGTAGAAGACATAAATTGCTTTTTAGAGATTCGTAATGGAACATTAATGAATCTAGTGTAAAATCTGCTTCAATACTTAGTGGCTTATTTTCAATAATAAAATTATTCTTGTTTATAATTTTTAATAATTTTTTCTGCAAACTATGTAATATTTTCATATAATTATTATATGCACCACCCCAAGCTATTATACCATAACTAATTATACTATTAATAAAGGCATAATATATCATTCTAGCGTATCCAGGTTCATAATCTTGGCCAGTTTATGAAACACAAAGATAAGATATTTTGTTTTATTAACAATATATTCAATGTGTTTACCCCCAACTCATTCTAAAGTCAAAAATTACACCTAGGTATTTGGTATACTCAACTCTATTTATGTTAACATTATTTATATAAAATATTAAAATTATTAACCTACAGGTACACAATCGCAATAATTTCCAAATGTAATAATAAGTTGTTTTTTAACATTTAAGACAATTTATTAGTAGCCAACCAATTGAAGATTGATTCTAATTCGCTATCATTAAACATTCAACTTCTTTCCAATTTTTACCAGTGACAATTATCGCAGTGTCATCTGCATATGAGATAAATATTATCGGCTAACATATCATTTACATATAAAATAAATAACAGTGGTCCCATATGGTACCTTGAGGAACACCAGTTTTTACTGTCATATTAGAACTAAAACGTTATCTAATTTAACTCTTTGTTGTCTATTCGATAAATAACATTTCATGATATCATAAGCACCACCTCTTATTCCATAGTATATAACTTATTCAGTAATATAATATGATCTACTGTATCAAAAGCTTTTGCTAGATCAAGAAAAGCTATTGCGATTGGTTTGCTCATATCTAAACAATTGTACAGTTTACTAGAGATGTATTGCAGAGCATCTTTAGTTCCCTTATTTTTAACAAAACCAAACTGATTTTTTGACAATATATCACATTTATTTAAAAAATTAATATAGTTTTTATCACCAGCTTTATAAATAGGTACAATTTCAGCGATTTTTAAAGCATCTGGCCAAATAGCTTTTTCTATGCATAAGTTAAAAATATGGACCAAAGATCCTACAATGTAGCTTAATAATGTCTTTAATACTCTAGTGTTATTTTATCTACTCCTCCATTCTTTATATCAAAATCGTTTACAACTTCAATGATTTCATATGCAACAATTTACATCGATACAATTGATATTTAATTAATAAATTTTAAAAAGAAACGTAAAAAGAACGTGTCATTAATTACAGTATCAATGCGTATAGGTGCCTATTGCCTTGTAAATAAAGTAAACAATTTTCATCGCACATTAAGAAAAAGTGTAGATTAAAAATTACTATAGTTTATAGTGAAGAAATCACAGACTGACAAACTAAGGAAAATTAGTATGGTTCCCATAGTAAAAATTATTATATTAGATTATAATAAAATTTACTATAATTCTTGTAATATTTAATAATTAATTTTTCTAATTATTAATAAACTATAATAATTTTCCCCAATTTGTCAGTCTGTGATTTCTTCACTAGAAACTATTGGCACTTTTAATACAAATTTCTGTCCTCGCAAGTAAAAGTCCACATTACATATATCGATCGTAAAGTTAAATATTGATAATGTATATATTTATTAAATTATAAAAAATGGATTCACCGAGTTTACATTTTACAGTATACGTTAACTGAATAGATCAAGACTTTAACGACTAAATTAATTTTAATAAATGTCATTGCAGATTTACGGGCGGGCATAAAATTGCACGACTTAAATTGATTTTACTTATACAACTTTTCTATATGCCGGTGCACTTCATCGTAACGAATCAAAGATAACGTATTGCGCGCAGAGTTACAGTTCTATTTAATTTGTTCTAATCGACTGAAGGAACTAAATTCAATCCACAACTAAATATTACATTAATATTTATACGTAATTAGCAAACTGTTATATTTACCGATATCAACATTGTACATATATTTATTTAATAAAACGTTGAATGGATTAGCTACTCATTTGCTTCATTTGTAAATTTGTAATGACATACACATTTATTTTAATTCTTTCGGGATTCTAATTTTAGTATAGTCGAAATAAAACGGATCGATCATATTATAATATACTATAATAAACTTAATAATATTTAATAACATATCAGAAATCACATAAATATTACATTTATATAGATTAAAAGGCGACGAAAAAAATACTATATGTATTATCAGATTAATGTTTGAAATGTCGTGATCTAATGATATAATGATGAGCATTGTTGACTAAAAAATAATAAGGAATAATAATAAGAAGATGAGCCTTATTCAAACTATGAAATTAGGTATTTTTTAAAAAGTTGTAGAAAATCCCTTGTTATTAGCTGTAAAATACCTATACATTTTTATCGTCAATCCATTGAAAAATGACCAAATTTTTACCAGGAAGATATTAAATAGCCATGAAGGAAACAATCCCGGAGGACACGATGATTGTGGCTTGTAAAATTAGTCGAATCATCGAGTTCCGGTCTAAAGACTCGCAACTTTGTATACATCGGGATATGCAAATTTATTGCTCATCAGTGAAGAAAATGTGTATAAAAGAAAAAAAATACCGTTGTAATATCGCAGGAATTATCGCACGCGGGAAATTCACTTCCCATTCGTGTATGGCAGTATCGCGTGCACTCGCACGATTACGCGACTGCTCTCAAATTGCCGGTCGCACTTTCCACTAGCCATTCAATAGTTCTTACGTTCTCTTGTAAAACGCCTCCAATTTTTTTAGCTCACGATTGTTATTGACAGTTTGACACGTAGGGTGAGTTATTTTTAAACGGCCATTTTATGATAATTCTTTTAATAATTGTTTAATGGATTCGAATATGTGAGATAAATAATTTTGTAAGAGTTAACAATTTACATTAGTTTATCAACGCATTTCCTTGATAATGTTCATATTTTATTAATTTACGTATAATTTTGCATATTAATTAGTTACTTCGTTTTAAATAATTAACGTGCATTATTGCGAATGTTGTATATGACGTGTGGTATTATAGATTATTCACTTTGCGTATTCGTCAAATCAATTGGTCGATTAAAAATTACTAATCCCAAAAAATAGATAATAAAAAATCAAGCATGATATTCAACTCTTTAATTATTTGATCGGGAAAATTAAATAGAAATCTTTTTAAGCTTTGTATTATACATTCAAATAAAAATAAACTTTAGGATATTGTTAAAGTATTTTATGGACATTCTTCTAATGTACGTGTATATTTATTGCATAAACAATAATAAATATAATAATAATATAATAAAAATATAATAATAAATTCAATGTTTACTGATTGCAACACATCGTTTGCGCTTTTAACAGCTTTTTCTCAACAAGGATTAATTCTGGTTTAATAATTCGTCAGATTATAGCGGATTAGAATTAGCATAATTATCCTGATGACAATAAACAATACATCATATCTGTCTTTCTTGAATTGCTCGATTTCATTCATACAACACCTGTTTCTGGTTAGTACATATTTAATTTAATTCCACGTCGTATAAAAAAACCACCTAATAAAAAAACGGCATTTCTTGCCAATTACCATTAAGAAAATTGACTAAAAAGCGTTTTATTAATTACTAGTTAAGAAACAATTAAATTGCTACTCAGTATAAACAAGAAACTCCTGATTTAAAAAAATAAATTAAAACCGAAGAATGAAGACTATTGTTTTATATTTAAGTAATCTTCACTTACACTCTTTCATTGCTTCAACGTAAGAAAAGACGAAACTTTCTTTTTGATAATACGCAAGTGATGTAAGTTACGAGAACCCACGCGCTTTATAAATAATTTGAGTAAAGACGTTCATGATCATATTTTAAATTTTAAAGTGGCACGCACATCGTAAACGCGGTAGTATAAAGGAAAGATGATTGGTCGGAAAGTCGTTTCGTTAAACCCGAGATAAGCATTCGAAATATGATTTTTGCTCTATTTTTCACTTGTCAAACTGCATTCGTACATAAACTTTACTACACCGTGAACCACACATTTTTACTCGTATCGTTTGTACTTTTTACATCTTTTTTTGTTACTTTTTGTATTGTTTTGAATCGTTAAATATCGTTAAGGATCATAACGCATTTTAATCCACATTACCTCGATGAATTGATAAGAAAAATATATCCACAGACGTACGTACTAAAATTTATACAACTATGGTTAACAATAGATTTTTATACTCATTTTCAGTTTTTAAAAAAAAATGGCTTTTACCTTGGATTTCGCTAGTACCTCAAGGAGTAAAACTCCAGATAATGTAATAATAATAATAATTATAGAAATATTAAAAAAAAAAAATAAGAAAACAACAAACGGAAAATCCATATCTTGAAGTTAGAAATGTAATAAATATATATTTGACTCAAGGTAATATAATTTATAATTACTTGTATTCAGTCTTTCTCAGTGGTTCTTTTTCATGTTGCGGCAAAGTCCGATACGTGCTTCGTCTTTTCTCTTCGAGATCTTGCGCCAGGCCCTGCAGCAGTTCCTTGAACACGTAATTTTCAACGTTTTTCGCGATGTAATAAAGAAAGAGCCAATCGCCGAAGTAAGACTCGTTGGTGACCTTCAATACGTCCCAGGGATTGTACTTGCCAGGGCAAGCCATTGAGAAGACCCATTTGTTAAAATAAGTACTTCTGTAACAAAAGATGAAAAATTATTCGTTAATTTACAAAATAATTTATTGGTTTCAAAATACAATGATTTTTAATAAATGTTATTACATATTAAACCTTACTGAGTAATGAATACCTTAACATATACACCTATGTTTTAAAATTAAGTAATCATTATTATTTGGATAATTCATTGTATTATATTATTATTAAATAATAATTATTTTTTTTTTAAATAAGTTCAAGTATATTATACTGTAAAACTTATAAGTCAAACAAAGTGAGAGAATTGAATAAATTTTTTCACCACAGACAAGCGTAATACGATGATGCCATATATACATACATATATTTTAGCGTTCGACGGCGTGAAAATTGATCATAACGTTTTACGACCAATAGAAAAATATAGAACGACATTATACGACGGTGCAGTTATTTTCAAAGAGGTCGATTTAATATCTATTACAAAATATTCATTTTAAAAATATAATATTTTCAAATAATTACGTAACGTAATAATGTATAAACAATATAAAAATGCATATAATATCCTTAAAAAAAAGTGGAATAAAAAATATATGTTAATCGAATCGGATATCTCATTGCGCTGCAACCAGAAAATTGTAGGAAGTTGAGAAAAATTCTTTACAATTGTGTTAACCTTCGTTCTAAAACAGGTATATAAAAACTTCAAGACATTCCGTCCGATGAATGGGTTCAACGTAAGTGCTCGCTAATTGCGTCCTTGTCTAAGATATAACAATATACACAACCGTAAAAGTAGTTTGGTAATCCGCCATAATTAGATTAGCTTAGGTAAACATCTTACCAACCTTCTTTTTTTTCCTATAAATCAATACACTGTAATAAATCATTCGATACATTGACACCCATAAATATTAAACTAATACATGTATATGTAGATACACAAATGTCTAAGTATTCCTAACAGTATACATATCGAATATTGATTTGTGATTACTTCTACGTTAATGCTATCGATACAGTGAATAATTTAATGTTTTGAAATAAAAATTTAAAAATCGATTATTACTTTTTTTTAAGTAAGAAGGCGTATCTTAATAAAAAGGATGAATATTTATTTAACATATAAATGAACAAAATATTAATTTTCTTCTAATGATTAGGCGTATAATTCGTTAACTCTCAAATTATGTTGGCAAAGACGTCGCAACGACGAACAATTTATATGTATATTAATCTGTTTAAATATTGTGTTGAAGGAATTTATTTATTACACAACGATAGTTCAATAGTACGTATAACGAGAGAATTATTTAGTTTCAAATTTCGCGTGTACCATCTAAGATAACTGAACTGAACAATTGAATGTATTTACTGATTTAAAGATGGTTAATAATATGCAATTATACATAAACAATTGGTAAGTTTAAGAGCGATTATAAATTTTTATGAAATTTCAGTACCATTGGCGAACGCTGTGTACGTTTTCTCTCAATTATAACATAAAATAAAAATATTTTAATACGCAACGTGAATCTGCATGTATTAACACTACATTGAGAAATGTAATTATTGATCTTGATTTGAATACCGGTGAAAAATTTATTTTGCATAATATTATTCAACGGTCCTTCCACCTCTATACTTTTTACGAATTTTTTTCCAAAGTTAATTTTACATCATTCCGTAGAACGTCAAAATATTTCATGAAAATTCATACTTAAGAATATTACCATTTAAATGATCTTTGCTTTTTATAAAGTAATGACTTTACGTTAAAGGTATATATAGACAATATTTTGCATCGTAAAAAAAAAAAGTT
The DNA here is from genome assembly GCA_026168455.1 of Theocolax elegans. Lineage (NCBI taxonomy): Eukaryota > Metazoa > Arthropoda > Insecta > Hymenoptera > Cerocephalidae > Theocolax > Theocolax elegans. The sequence continues at coordinate 3,068 of JANSJX010000680.1, read as the reverse complement.
TACTAATACGAAAATTAGTTGAAAATCAGACCTGGAATGTAGCATCATGGTGAGTATCCTCCATATGAGTCCGATGCCAGTAAGAATGGCAATGATGATAAACCAGAACCATAAAACGTGTAGATTTTCTCGTTGATGATGTTGAGAGCCATGATGCAGAGGGCGTCGTGCCTTTGTATACCACCCGTCGGGCCGTACTTGTGGAAAGTGCACTTGGTGACCTGTAGATGTATACATAAGCAATTAATCAATTGCTCGATCATCCTTGATCCACTTCAATTGACGCCCGACTTAAAGGCAATGAGAATTCGACATTAAGGGTATTTAATCCAGAGTGCTTCGATCATGAGTCTTGCATCAATTAATTACGTTACTACACGTCCCACACGTACGTACACACACACACACACACACACACATATATATATATATAAACACGCACATGTATATGTACGCTACATTGCACGGTAATAAATCATCACTATTATATTATAACATCGAGAGATCGAAATCTAATTTAGAATTTTTACAACATCTTAATCTCTCGAGACTGAAGATTGTACATATATACATTTTTCTTATAAGTGTTAAATTTTTGAAGATATATCTGATCAATCGTAAATGGATATCGTAGGTCGATATTGACGAGTGTAACATCTTGTTAGATCAAGAACATTTAAATGGTAAAGAGTGACGGTATAATAATTGTCTAAAGGCGTGCAAACATTAGTTGTACACAGAGAGAAAAAAAGTTACTGATTACGATATATGAATTGAATAAGCCAATGTATAGTTTACATTTATTTACATGCCAAAACTGAATACATATTTAAAATTTATTGCAAATTTCATACGTTTGTAGTATTGAAAAATACCGTAGAAAAATAATTAGAAAAATATAGAATATCTATAGTAGAATTCAGAATATAAGAAATAGCTGGAAAATTAATAAATGGACAGCGAAAATGGTTACGTATTGACTCCCGATGAAACGCTTTTTCGCCCATTTGTTGCACATTTATTGGAATGAGCATAACCACCAAACATAAAGTATTCATTTCTGGGTAATGTTCTAAACAAATGCGAAGGATGTTGTGAAATTTGATCCCTTTGACCATTTCCGATCGAGTCCGACGATTGTTTGCGTCGTACAAACACTCATTTTCAAGATATTTTAACTTTTATAAATTAATCACCAAATTGATCCGAAACATTTTTCCAGCCTTGTTCATAGCCTATAATGCGCCAGGTATCCTGCTTACGGAAACTAGTTTTACAACCTTCAGAATACTTAGTTCAATTCTAACATTTATAGATTATTCTATAAAATAGCTAGGAAAGGTTAAAAAAAAAGCGTTTCATCGCAACCCCAAAAATATACCTTGTTTTATGTTTTGTGTATTGTTTTGTGCCTATTTCTAGTTTAACTGGCTTGGTACCTGCTCACTAAATGGATTTCAATTCTACTAGATTTATATGGATTCAATGTCTAATTTAGGGTCGCATAAGGTTGAAAAAATGTTGTATTATTAAAAGATTGTAGAATTGCAAGCGATCGCGGGCTGCTAAAGATATCCACGATATTTTACCGTTGGTCCTTTGCGATTGACGCTTGGTTTACGTTTACTTTTACGCTTTTTTATGGTATATCGGTGCTGTAATACTAACCTTAATTACCTTATACTTTACTATTTTACCAAGATTCACTGCGTAAGGGTAAAAACAACACCTTTCAAATGTACAATTATAAAGTTCATTATAAAAAATTCAAATTAAGACATTTAATAATTAAATATTGTTTACAGTTAGTAGATGTATTCATCTACGTTTTGGGGATGTATGCTATTACAGTAAACAACTCAAAATTCACTACCGTAAGATTCCAAAGATGCCGTTGAACCAAATTCGAGCTCAACTCAAAGATATTGTTTAACAATATATTAATTATGGTATGAATACAGGGATTTTTATTTGAGTACGTAGAAAAAAACTATAATTAAAAAATTAATAAAAAAAATAATTACAAAATTGCTAATGTATTTGCTTATTTTATTATACTTATGTAGTGCTTATAGAAAATTTTCTACGTATTCAAATAAAAATCCCTGTATTAATATCATAACTTAATATATTTTTAACAATTATATCCTTGAGTTGAGTTCGAATTTTGGTCCAACTGCGACTTTGGAACCTTACGGTAGGTGCATTTTAAATTTCCTACAGTAAGTAAACATTGTAGGGGTATAAACAGGTCTCACAACACCCAAAAATTATAAGTAAAATATACATCTACTAACTGTAGGCAATATTTAGTTTATACTTATGTGTCTTGTAATTAAATTTGTATAAACTTTGTATAAAATGTGTAATGCATATTTAAAAATGTTGTACCCCCATAACTATTATTCCTTAAATTATAAAATGTATTCTAAACGAAAATTAATGGTCAATATCCTATGAAAAGTAACTTTGATGCAATTGTACATTATTTATCTCTGTGTAATTGGGAACTTACTTTTGGAAATATTTCATCGAGAGCATCCATTTGAGCATTGAAATCAGTGTGACTAACATCATTTCCTAAATGTATAAAAGTACCGCCTAGGAACTTGTTCGTTATTATACATTTGCAAGAGGACATTAAGAAAATTTAAGACCTCGCAAATTCCAAGATAATAAGCCCAAGGTCCTGTTCAATGAAGACGATTCATAAAAGCGACACGAATTTGGTTGATTTTTTCTTCTTTGTCCGCTTTTGATGGTACCGTCATACCAGTTTTCCGTGACTATTTTGTCCTCGCGAAGAGCGATAGATGCCATGTGCAAACCTGACACTAACATTTTCAATCGTACCACCTGCAATTCACATTATTAATTATATAGCTGATAAACAACATTTTCTTAGACGGGATATAACGAATTGTCATAATGATTTCGAAATAAGGATACTGCCAAAAATTGTGATTACAATTTTCTACTCTATTTATATACTGTATTTTGTTTTAAACTTTTTAAACTTGGAAATAGCTTTCTTTTTCAAAAGTAACGCCTAGTGGAAATTGAGCATT
>JANSJX010000679.1:0-19210 GCA_026168455.1 Theocolax elegans | reverse complement strand
CGACACCTGTGAGCTTAAGAAGCGCGTCTGGAACCAAAAAAATACGCACACTGTGGCGTCATCGGAACCAGTAGTAATACAAAATTCGCCGTCCCACAATACGTGGGCACTCGTGGTCCAAATGTCATCACCCACAGTTCGCGATCGTGTTCTCACTAATACCTCAGCGTTAAAAATACATACCGCTCAAACTCTCTTTAAAGTGGGTGGTGACACAAAAGTCTTTGTTTCTCCCATATGGCCGAAGGAAATCTATTTGTTAGAGCGTAAAGCCAGACAGAAGGCGAGTGCGAAACGTTACCTTAGACCTGTTGTACGTAATTTAACTGTTTGTATTCGTGCGAAAGCTTCCTCACCCTATATACCCATTCGCTCTGAGGCTGATTTGGTGGTTGCCTTCTCTTTCTGCTAAGAATGCAGAGCCAATGCAGCAGATCTGAGGGTGTACCGGTCGGTCGTGGTCTAAATCGAGTGTTTGTAAAGACTTTATTTCTGTTGCGCATAGTAATATTAATAGATTGAAAACAAATTTCAACCATCTTGAAGCGCGTTGCCAGGTCAAGCACTATGATATTATCGGTATAACAGAAACCTTTCTTACTGAGAACGATAATGATTTTAAAGTTTTTTTTCATGCAATGGGAATCAATTATAAATAAACGGACACCATTAGGCCCTTGGGCTTGCTTTAATTTTTTTAATATCTGTGAATTTTTTCAAATGTTTAATTAAAATTTCAACACGATTTTTGGGTTGGAAATATTGCTTTTTATTCGATTAAAAATTACCGATAATTGCTTATTCAATAATAATTAAAAAAATTATTTTTTCTTAAAAAAAACAAATTATAGGCCCTCCGAAATATTGAAAGTGTTTTGGCAAATATCTTCAGAATTTTTAATTACTTTTTTGAATAAACTTTTTGGTTGGAAAGAGTACATATCCCTGTAATTTGGGTTCGACACGTTCTTAAAATATTTAATTGTGTAGTATGTCTAATGCCACTATTATATTTTGTTTAAGGAAAATGAACCTGATACCATTAGTGATGAAGAAGGTATGTTTGTGAATCGTTATTAATTATAATATGTACGCAATAAGAATTTTAATATATAATTTATATAATTTGTAGATTTGCAGAAGCTATTACAGGAAGCACCTGTAATTATATTAACATGAAAAATTATTCCACTGGACGATAACTTTATATCATTATTAAATTCATTAATATATAAGAAAAACAGTATTGATATTCTTAATATAAAGTAATAAATAAAGAAAAAATATTTATTTATAAACATCACTGTTCCTAAGAAGATTATTATAAAATGTATATATATTTATTTGTGCGTGAAATCGGTACATGAAGTTGAAAAATTCGTGTGTGAAGTGAATATTATTTCATACTATGCGTGAAGTAATTAGACGTTCGTTGAAGTGAAATATCAACTTTATGCGCCGACATCACGCATGATCGATCAAAAATAGCGTATGCAACTTGTGTGTGATATTTTTCACTCGAGCGATATCGCGGCACTCGTCACCGGCTGAGCCGGCGACTCGTTTGCTACTATCGCTTCTCGTGAAGAAAATACACTTCACATACTTATTGTATAATATACTATTATTCAATTAACCTTGTTTATATTTTATCCTTTCTTTGTGGAATTTTTCTGATTTTATAATTCAAAATATGAAGCAAAATATTTGTGTTGGAAAAGGTAGATCCCTTTAATTTGGGCCGGACAGGACCTTGAGTAATAAATATTACAGAAACTTTTTCATTTTTTCATTAATACCTTCATAAAATACAATTGTCCCTTCAACAGTATTATTATCAATTAGGAGTTTATATTTTTAAACTTATCTACTGAAGAAATATTTATTCGAGGTATATTACTTTCTCTTACAATTGTGAAAGTTCCATCGTCCAACTTAACGTAAAAATGCATGCTGTAGAGCCATTAAATGTGAAGATATCAACAAGTTTTCTCTATTTCTGAAATAAAGTAATGTTTATTAAACATTAAAATTCAAGAAAAGAAAGACAATTTTTATTAAATAGAAGTACAGAATAATCGATAATGGGTGGGGTCCCGATTTGTCGAAGGTTCATTCAAAATGTGTGCGATATTCGAATTTTAAAAATTAGCATAACTTTTTTGTTATTTCGAACCGAAAAATAGAATGATCATTATTTCGAAAGTAATACAATCGTCAGATATTAGGTATTAGGTGGAATATTTCGAATCCAAATAGTAGATATATAATGTTTTACATTATTGACTGTTATCATGGTGTTAATAGACAAACATTATAAAAATTGTTGCTCGACACTATAAAATTCGAATATTCAGAATTATAAAAACTGAAAAATGCATTATTTTCGAAATATTGATCTTTCTATTTCTGTTAATTCTAATAATAAAAATGCATTTCTAATTTTTGAAAATTCAAAACAATGCACACTTTTTGAATGAGCATTCGACAAATCGGAACTCTACCTCGATAATCTATAGAATATCTACATCGTTAGGTTAGTAGTACATTTTCGGTTTGCCAAAATTTATTATAATTATTAAAGTTTATGTACAGTATTGAAACAAAAAAATAAAAAAATGCTTGTAAATGCAATTCTTATCCAACGTTGATAAGTAGTTTCACGCTGTAAATAAAAACCAAATTTTGTTGATCTACACAATAATTGACAACGCTATACAAAGAATTCTCGACTTTTTTTACACAGTGTATTGAAGTCCTGAACTACCAACTGTTGAATTATATTAGATATAAAAAAAATTTTAATTGAAGTCTATAGGTTAGATGTGTAAACTATACCGAATACATATTAATTGATAAATCCTTGTAGATAATTAGTACACAACTCTCTAAGCGTATGAACGAGCAGCAGCTCCACTAAGCGGTAGAATACAACCATGTACATGACTATGTATGACAAAATAATAACTATAACAAAAATTTCAACTCAACGACCATTACTACACGAGTTAACCATTATTAAATCAGCTAAACATAGAAATATTGTATAATTGAACTATTTTTTCATAAAATTAGGTTAATACGTTTTGATAATTAAAAAATAATGAAGAATAAAGTTTTCTACACGAGTATACTAATTAAAGAATACATAAAAATGCCGTTACAAAGTCTGGATTATTTCGCAATGTTTACTTTAAACAGTAAATCATAGAAAATTTATAAAATTGTATAAGTCTATTTAAAATAAACTTAAAATTTCTTTAATGTTTATTAGTAGCTTATCGCAGAAGAAACTTCATGAGCTTTAAATTTGCATCGCTTAAGCAGCAACACTCCAAAAAAAATTTAGTTTAAATTTGTTATTCCTACAAAATTCTTTATAAATGACCGGGAAAATGTTTTGTAATTTTCAAAATGGCGTACTACATACAATTGATGGGGAAAAATGCTTTGTCACTTTGCTAAAGCTCTAAAATGTACGAAGTGTTTAGAATTTTTTCATAATTTTTCTATGTCCATAACATTTCCAAATGACCGACAATGCACTAGTAGTTTGGTAATGTTCCGGACATAGAAAAATTATGAAAAAATTCAGATAACATATTACATTCACTGTCCTACATATATTTCAAATCCTCGTGAATAATCCTATTAATAGCAAAGTTACAAAGCATTTTACCCCACGACTAGTACGTTGTCCGCCATTTGGAAATGTTCCGGACATTGCGAAATTTTGAAAAAAATTCTGAACACTTCGTACGTTTCTGAGCTCCAATATATTTCCAATCCGCGTAGATATCCCTATAAATAGCAAAGTTACAAAGCATTTTCCACCATCAATAGTACATAGTACGCCATTTTGGAAATGTTCCGGACATAGAAAAATTTTTAAAAATACAGATAACATCTTACATTTACTGTTTTACATATATTTCAAATCCACGTGGATTTTCAAAGCATTTTGCCCATAGAGGTACACCGTCCGATATTTTGGAAAAATTCCGAACATAGCATAACTGGGTCGTAAAAAAATTGTATCGAACGTTGAGGTCATAATTTTTTTAACTTGGGTGAAGCACCTTGCATCCGTCGTAATTTATTTGTTATGTGTGTAAGCATTCCTATGTATGTGTTGTCACGCCGCACTGGGGATCAGGGTACGGGACATATCAATAAATACGCGGGGAGCTTAGAAAACTAGATAAGATTTATTTTAATAAAATAATAATAATAAGATAATTTACAACTGGATCCGGGCACCAGTCGCTTGCTAATCGTTATAATTAGTTAATGTACCGTAATCACTTAGCGTAGCGCAGGGGAAAGAGGGGAAACGCGGGAGAGACCTTAACATTAAGATGGCGAGGAATAATAGGCGCACACACACGCGAACGGACCGGGAATTCGCGACCGATTAAAGGAAAGGGGAAAGTACACCATACGCACTCACCTTTCGAAACTGCTACCAACTGATAATTCGCCACTTGGTTGACACGCTCTGCTCTCACACAAGGATTTTAGGATAAAAATGTTGATGTCAGCAAGTAAATCTTTATTTGTTTACGCCGCGACCACACACTCTCGACCGTAGTTCACGGAGCTCTGTTCTTCTTCGACACTCGGCTCGTCTCGTCCGTGCGCGCATGCGCCTTGCGCTGTTATCGGTACGAGGCGAGAGTTCGTCCGTGCGATCGGCCGTCTTCGTACGACTGTGTCTCTCTTCCAGCTGTCAAGAAGACGATTCAACAGACTACTGCCGACGTAGTGGATCTCGTCCGACGCTGGCCTGCCGTGGGATTGACATGGAGATCCCGAGGAATTGTTACAGGTAAGTCGCTAAGCCGTAGGAGTTTATTATTACTTCTTTAGTTAATTTATGGTGGGGCTTCCTATGTTGCTGTCCTATCTTCTCCTTCCTGGTTATCCTTTTCCTTAATAATGTGCTTTGTCTCATTTATTATTATCTTCACAGGAATTCTGCACTAGGTTCCAGTGGTCGATGGTCTTCCAAGGATACCTGTTGTCACTCCTGAGGTATTGCACCTGATGCATATCATTCAGCTAACTACTTCTTCGTTGGATTGTCCTGGTGTTGGATTGCTGGGAACCGGGAAGGAATGTGGAATTTTTATTCATGGTAGTTAGGGTGCTGGGTAGCATACAGTAGGTATGCATGTATGTACGGTAACTCGGAGGTTTAAATTGTATTTGACGAGGCCACGATACGTTTAAGGCTCACGGTCAAACCCGTCAAACAACAACTACTAATAGGTGATCACCGAAAAACTTGCTAGAGTTTAGATAGATAAGAATAAACTAATGGTGCACAGACAAGAAACCGAAGGGGAACCCAACCCAAAGCAACAATTTCAGGAGCTGGTTTACCCAAGCGGAAACCAAAAGTAGTAGAAAAGGACAGCAAAGGAAACAAGCGCGGCCTGTCGTCTTCCTCGGATGAGGAGCCTAAGAATGGCTAAGAATACAAATCAAAATCAGAGTCTGAGTCTTCAAGCTCGTCGGAGTCGGAGGGCACGGAGATTGAAAGTGGAAAGCCGAGTCGGAAAACAGAAGTAAAGAGTATTATTGAGGTACCAATGTACATGTTGGACCAAATCAAGACAGTCAAGAAACATCTGACAAAGAAGGACAGTGAAAAGGCACACGAGGCCTTAGATAATATGCATAGCCTGGTATCGACACTGCTGGCGAAAGCAGCATACCTAGAAGGATAAGTAAAAATCCTATCAGAGCAAAGGCAAAAAGCAACGAATACGGGTAATTCTTCGTACGCAGACGTTACCAAGGGATTAATTGAGAAACCGGCAATGCACAAATTGATAATAAAGCCGAAAAAAGCCGACAAATTCAAAAAACGAAGATGAAATAAAATCTAAGTTTCAAGCAGAATTCCGACCGAGAGTAGAGAAGGCTCAGATTCGAAGCCTCAGCACAATAAGCAAAGGCTTAATTATAGAAACGGAAATTGAAGAATCTTTGCAAAAGATTCTAAGTAAACCGTCTCTAAAAAAAACCTTTAAGATGTATAAACCAACAAAGCAAAAGCCGAGGATAATCATCTATAATCTCCCCAAAAGTATAACTGAAAAGGAGATAAAAGAATTAATAGTTGAGCAAAACGTTTGCTCGGCTGACGAGGCTGAAAGTGAAATAATGCCGAAATTTAAAACAGGGACATGAGCAGGACCAAGTAGGTTATGAGGTAACCCCAAAAATTAGAAGTAGATTGCTTCAAAGAAGGATGATCTTTGTAGATTACCAATCTTGTAAGATACAGGACTTTGTACTAGTCTCCAGGTGCTTTAAGTGCCAGGGATTTGGTCACATTAGTAAAGTGTATAATAACAAGGTATATTGTTCGCACTGTGCCGAAAAGGGCCACTCGTTCGACAAATGTCCGAACAAGCAGGAGAGCAAAAAGTGTATAAACTGCGTAAAAGCTAAAAAAAAAGTCGGATCATGTTTTCGACACAAAATCTCCGTGCTACACAAAAGCACTTGAACGGCTAGTCAACAATACAGATTACGGGGAGTAACAAACTCTGCATTCTGATAACACAACTTAATGCCAGACGAGCACAGCGAGTGGTACCCGAAATAAAGCAGAAAGCTTACGAAAAGGGGAGTACACGTTATTATGCTACAGGAACCATACACAAGGAATAATAGAGTGACGGGATACGGTATAGGTGTACGAATAGTCTCCTCCAAAGAAAATCCGTGGGCAGCCATAGCAATAACAGACCCGAATGTAATAGTGATGCAAATAACTAACTTATGCTCATCGCACTTCGCAATAGCAGAAATATCAGTACCATATAAAGTATACCTGATTAGTGGATATTTCCAACTAAAACCACCAAGCCATTATAATCGAATAAGAATCCCGTAAAGAACTGGAACGGAAAAGACAAGTGGCCATAAATATAATAGAGAAATGGAGTGAAAATGTCAAAATGAAACATGCCCCAGATAATGCTATTAGCGTAATGCTATTAGCAAAGGGAACATTCCATCAAAATGTTACCCACTAATCAGAATAAACGGACAAAGAATCAAAAGGCAAGAACCGTTTAAATATCTGGGCGTTTTTTTTGGCAAAGGGCTCAGCGTACAAACGCATGTTACGGAGATCTCAAGAAAACCAGAGGAATTTTCTAAAGGCTGGCCTTCCTGGCAAGAGAGGAATGGGGCTTAGGCTATCGATCTCTAGATATAATATACAAGGGAGTGTTCATACCCATAATTACATACGCAGCAGCAGGTTGGTACGGGCTCACAAATAATGTCCAGAAAAAGAAACTCATAATGTCGCAAAGATATGCCCTGATGAAACCACAGGAGCATACAGAACCATCTCGGCCGAATCTATCACGACAATTACAGGTCACCTACCGATTGACTTAGAATGTGAGAGAAGAATCGGACTATATTGGATAAGGAAAGGAAAAGAGTACCGATATAAAAAACTGTACAGTTCAATCGGAGGAAAGACTAGCAGAGAGACGCACACGAAGAGAAAGAAAAATTGTCAATAGAAAAGCTAAACCAGGAAATAAGAAAGCAATGGCAGCTGAGATGGGGCAATACGATAAAAGGAAGACGCACATATGAGGTTTTACCCAGCATAGACGAAAGGCTAGCAAAGTTTGGTTTAGACCGAGTAAATGGCTAATCCAAATACTCACAAGGGAAGTACATGACCTCCGGAAACGGATCTCATCCTAACTTTGGTATGTCTTTTATAATATAAAAATATGAAGAAAGCCAAGTTATCTCTTGCCAATGGCCACTTTTACGGAAGTTATTCGACTTCCAATAATAATAGAAGTAAAAATTACTTCCAATTCGATCGCTTATAACTCGGAAACAAATAAAGATAAACAATCGAACCAAAACCAGAAGAAAGTTGAGTTCTAGTAGATATGGTTTGAAAAAGAAGAAGCTCAAATTGCTTAATTTGAAGCAAAGTTATGAAGAAAATAAAAGATTGAAGAAATTTTAACCAAAATTTAATATGAAAAATTTATTGTTTCTTTTGGCCTAATAATCTTCAATTTCTTATTTTCTTCATAACTTTGCTTCAAATTAAGCAATTTGAGTTTCTTTATTTTCAAACCATATCTACTTGAACTCAACTTTTTTCTGGTTTTTGGTTTGATTGTTATCTTTATTGTTTCCGAGTTATAAGCGATCGAATTGGAAGTAATTTTTACTGCTATTATTATTGAATGTCGAATACTTCCGTAAAAGTGGCCATTGGCAAGAGATAACATGGCTTTCTTCATATTTTTATATTATAAAAGACATACCAAAGTTAGGATGAGATCCGCTTCCCGGAGGTCATGTACTTCCCTTGTCAGTGGACATGGGAATTTCCAATCTTTTAGAAAAAGATTTAATTTCGTAGAGTCCGACCTATGCAGCTGCGGAGAGGCAGATACCCCTAAACACGCTCTATGGATATGTGTGAAGTACGAAACAATACGGCATAAATATGTACAGGATATGGAAGAAGCAGATAGAAACACGAAATAGATGATGACAACCAAAGAGGGAATAGGCAAACTAACCATGATGGTTAAAGACATTATGCTTGTAAAAATTGCTACCGAAGACTTAGAAAAAGACTTGGCTTTGACCGCGACAATAGCAGAATTAGCAGAACCAGAGGAAGACGAAGTATGAATGATAAACATAGGTCCAATTAATCTTCCAGAAATAGAAATAGAGTAGAGAGAAAGGAAAAGCATAAGTGAGCAGAGGAAGAAACTGTATTGAGTGAAAGACTGAAGATAGTAGAGAGGTTAAAAATCGAAAGTCGCACTAATAAATGTCGCACTAACAGTGGTAATCAAGGTAGATAGAGATATTGTACTAACAAAAATAATGACTAACATTCCGGATAGGGAAAAAAGGGGGTTTTTGTAGAATGAAAGTTGAGCGAAAGGAAAGGATGAATGTAAAAGCTCAGAATGAAGGAAGGGTGAGTGAGAAAGCAGATAGGTAGATAGAAACTCCTTTTTTAGTGTAGGCAAAGACAAGGAAGAGAGAGAAAGAAAAGAGAAGAGAAGAAAGAAAAGAGAAGAGAAGAAGCAGAGAGAAGAGAAGAAAGCAGAGAGAAGGGAAGAAAGGAAGAGAAGGAAGAGAAAAGGAAAACCTCAAGAAACAGGTCTTGCTCCCCTGAAAAAAGTAAAGAAATAAAGAACAAAAACAAAAAATAAAAAATAAAACCGAAGCAATAAATAAGAACAAATGAGTAATGTATAATCGCAAGAGCAGAGAAAGGCTAAAGCAAACTCCTAATGTTCTGTAGTCCAAATAACCGTCACAGTCGAAGATATGAAATCTAGCTCGGTTTTTTTTTTGTGTGTACGGTTTCCGGGTAGGTAGTTTACTAAGGGGAAAGGATACGCTAATACCTTTTTTACTATCTCTTTTTACCTTTTGTGACAGGTGTTAATTCACCTTGTCACAGTGTTTATTCGTATAGTTCTGTCTTACGCTATTTTGAATATATCTTCGAAATATTCATATATTTATTTTCATTTTTGTGGATTATTATAGATTTTTTTATTAGAATTTTCTGGGAATAACAAATTAAAATATAATTTTTTTTGTAGTGTTGCTGCTTACGAGCGATGAAAGCTTAAGGCTCGTGAAATTTCTATCTTTACTTTCATGAAGAATAACAATGAAACACTTTTATAAGTAAAGGGCACAAAACGCATGCAAGTGTCACTCGAGTCTGACAGTTACTTCTATAACCATTACTAAATCACTTAAATATCTCACTTTGCAGAAATGTTGCTTTTTTTGATAGCTAGGGGGGACAACTCTTTTTTTTATTTCAAATGATTAGTATTACAATAAACACGGAATAATGGATTACATTTTTGGCGCGAAATTTGATAATTTAAATGGCTTTGGTGTTGCTAAGAACACATAGTAATATTGTACAATTGAAATATTTTTTCTAAAAATTAGGTTAATATGTTTTAATATTAGAAAATAATGAAGTATAAACTTTTTTACAAGAGAATACTAAATAAAGAATACATAAACATGCCGTTATAAAATTTCAATTATTTTACAAAGTTTACTTGAATCAGTCATCATATAAGAATTATTATACTGGATAAGTTAATTTTCAAATAAATTTAATATTTCTTTGGTGTTTATTAGTAGCTTACTGTAGCAGACTTCTATGTATACTTTCAAGAAGAATAGCAATGAATAACACTTATAATTAAAGAACACAAACTAAGAATACCTACAAGTGTCATTCGAGTCTGACAGTTATTTCTAAATCACTTAAATATAGAAATATTTAATATTTCTTTGATGTTTATTAGTAGTTTATAATAAAAACTTCTATCATTATATGCATGATGAATAATAATGAGTCACATTTAAAACTAAAGGGCACAAAACTAAGTACACATAGAAATATGGTATAATTGAAATACTTTTTCTAATAGCCAGGTTACTATATTTAACCTTTTGAAGAATAACGAAGCAAAACTTGTCTAACAAATGTACACTAATTAAAGAATATATAAAAATGCCGTTATAAAATTTCAATTATTTTACAAAGTTTACTTGAATTAGTCATCATATAAGAATTATTATACTGGATAAGTTAATTTAAAAATAAATTAAATATTTCTTTGGTGTTTATTAGTAGCTTACTGTAGCAGACTTCTATGTATACTTTCAAGAAGAATAGCAATGAATAACACTTATAATTAAAGAGCACAAAACTAAGAATACCTACAAGTGTCATTCGAGTCTGACAGTTATTTCTAAATCACTTAAATATAGAAATATTTAATATTTCTTTGATGTTTATTAGTAGTTTATAATAAAAACTTCTATCATTATATGCATGATGAATAATAATGAGTCACATTTAAAACTAAAGGGCACAAAACTAAGTACACATAGAAATATGGTATAATTGAAATACTTTTTCTAATAGCCAGGTTACTATATTTAACATTTTGAAGAATAACGAAGCAAAACTTGTCTAACAAATGTACACTAATTAAAGAATACATAAAAATGCCGTTATAAATTTCAATTATTTTACAAAGTTTACTTGAATCAGTCATCATATAAGAATTATTATACGGGATAAGTTTATTTAAAATTAAATTAAATATTTCTTTGGTGTTTATTATTAGTTTACTGTAGAAACCTTCTATGTATACTTTCAAGAAGAATAACAATGAATAACATTTATAATTAAAGAGCACAAAACTAAGAATACCTGCAAGTGTCACTCAAGTCTAATACTCAGGTTACTATATTTGACTATTTCAAGAATCACGAAGCATAACTTATCTAACAAATGTACACTAATTAAAGAATACATAAAAATGCCGTTATAAAATTTCAATTATTTTACAAAGTTTACTTGAATCGGTCATCATATAAGAATTATTATACTGGTTAAGGTAATTTAAAAATAAATTAAATATTTCTTTGGTGTTTATTAGTAGCTTACTGTAGAAGACTTCTATGTATACATTCAAGAAGAATAGCAATGAATAACACTTATAATCAAAGAGCACAGAACTAAGAATACCTGCAAGTGTCACTCAAGTCTAATACTTAGGTTACTATATTTAACTATTTCAAGAATAACGAAGCATAACTTATCTAACAAATGTTCACACATTAAAGTATACATAAAAATGCCGTTATAAAATTTCAATTATTTTACAAAGTTTACGTGAATCAGTCATCATATATGAATTATTATACGGATAAGTTTATTTAAAATTAAATTTAATATTTGTTTGGTGTTTATTAGTAGCTTACTGTAGAAATCTTCTATGTATACTTTCATGAATAATAACTATGAATTACATTTATAATTTGTTATAACGATACCTTGTAGATAGATGTATATATACGAATTGTAACTAGTGTAGCCAATAAGGTAATTATCTACCTTACCGAAGAAGCTACAGCGATAGGAACAAAAGGCGATAGTAAGGCGCCGAGCTCTTCAGAGTGACGCAGGCGCGCGCGACGAACGAACCAAAGCAACGAGCGTCATATATATAGTGAACGATATTAAAGACATAATCAAGTTAACCCTTTTTCTTCTTTTTACCTGACCTGTGCCGCCTCCCCGTTACTCTCACAGAATCAGAAGTGGGATTTTCTCAACCTACACGGCCGAGTAATTCAAATTCGATCTAAAATACCGGAAGAACATCAAAATGGCGGAAGAACGCTACGCGAGGCATCTCGAAACCCTCGTGGTAAATCAGAACGAGGAGCGACTAAGTTTCCAGAAAGCACTCGAAGCGATGATGTCGCAACTTACGCAGATGACACAGCTTCTGGAGGTGAGGGATAGAGAGATCAATCAGCTACGCAGCCCCATAGAAAATGTAAATTCCAACGAAGATCGCATTTCGCGAAGACCGCCGTATAGCGAAGTCGCGGCGCAGATACCGACTTACAACTTTAGTGAGATACTTCGATGACGTTAGAGACCTGGTTAAGGAAAATCGAGGTTATCAGTACTGCGTATCAACTGACGGATGATGTTGTGAAGATGTTGGCGACAAAACAAATTGGCCGGAAGGGCGAAGCAATGGTACGAGACGCAAGAGGAGTTATGGACGTTACCGTGGGGTAACCTCAAGGTCAAACTCAAAGAGATGTTCGGAGAGGTGAGAGACATCGGACAACTCATGGAGAAAATGCGTGCTCGTACGTGGCGGCGAAATGAAAGGCTGGAGGATTACGCCTTGGAGAAATTGAGTCTAGCGAGGAGAGCGGAGTTGACGGACGGTGAATGCATCACCCATATTATCAGAGGTATCGACAATTTTTACTGTACGTGTACAGCTTGCATCGGGACAGCACGACACTCTCGATGGTCTGTTAAGGGCGATAAAAGGAATCTCGAGTTCGTTGGGTGAGTTTACTCAAAATGGTCGTCGAAATCATGAAGGACGGAGAGATGCTCGGGAGAGCAATCGTCATGAAAACAAATCGGCAGTTCGAGGTGAGCAATGTTTACGAGGACAGCGTGAAGCAGCAGCGTCGGAACCAAAACAAGCAAGAAATGTAAACAATGGTCGAAGCGCTCGTGTGTTTCAAGTGTAACACTCCAGGACACATTGCACGATTGTGTACAGCAGGGAACTCCGGTTCGGTAAGACAGGAAAATTCAAACAATGTTGTAATGAATATCGATCGACCGGTTACACCTGATAGTAATGCGTACTCAAAAAAATGTTTGATAGGAGTCACGGAATTGGATGTTTTACTCGATTCGGGTAGTCCGTTAAATTTGATTAAACATTGTTGTCTATCTCTTACAGGTATAAATAACATTTTTTCAATATACTGTCGTATTACGAGGTTTTGGTAATAGTACCGTAACGTGTCATCAAGCAGTTCAATTTAATGGTTTAATTGACGGTCACTTGTACGAGAATCACCGCTTCTATTGTTCCGGATGATTCGATGGTGGTGGACATGGTATTAGGACGATGTTTCCTTGATAAAACCGTATGGAGGAAGGAAGGCAATACGATCATTTTGAATGCTGATGCTGACGAGACTGCTTTTGTCCAATCTATTATGAATATCGATATCGAAACGGATTCGCCTCAACTTGACATTAACCCGACATTGACGATTGACGAGCAGGCGGAAATAAGGACTGCTATCACATCTTGTTTGAATAATCGGAATCGAGGACCGAGAAGTTGTCCTGTGCAATTGAGGATTGAGGTGCGTACGGACAAATTAATTCGAGCGCAGCCTAGGCGCTTTTCCATATACGAAGAAAAGGCGATCCAAGCGATTACGAACGAGTGGCTCGAGAAAGGCTACATTCAGCGAAGGCAACTCGGAGTATGCGAGCCCGGTGACGCTAGCCAAGAAGAAGGGAGGAGATTATCGCCTCTGCGTGGACTATAGGGAGCTGAACAAGATCACCGTACCCATGAATCGCCCGATCCCGAGAATCGAAGATTTGGTTGCAGCAGCTGGTAGTAAGAAATTCTTTACGCGTATTGATTTAAAAGACGCTTTTTTTCACGTTTTTGTACACCCCGAGTCGATTAAGTATACCGCTTTTATCACGGCGAATGGTTTATTCGAGTTTAAAGTAGCTCCGTTTGGTTTGCGGAATTCACCTTTGATTTTTTCCGAGTTATCGAGCATTTATTCCGTGATCTGATTAACGATAAGAAACTATTAATATTCTTTGACGATTTTTTAATCGCGACCGAAACAGTTAACGAAATATTGTAATTATTAAGGAAGTTACGGATTTAATGCGAAATTATGGATTAGAACCAAGAATCGACAAATGTTCATTTGTAGTAAGCGAGTTAGAGTATTTGGGGTATCGGTTGAAAATTTAACGAAGTCAGACCGGGAAATTTTAAGACATCGGCAGTAGCACTGTTCCCTGTACCACAAACACCGAGGCAGCTTAAGGGTTTTCTGGGGTTAACCGGGTATTTTCGGAAATTTGTACCTCAGTACGCTCAAATAGCCTTACCGCTTACTGAACTATTACGTAAAAATAATAAATTTGAAATTAAACAAGAACACATAGACGCGATCAATAGATTAAAGTTAATTTTAACAAATGAGCCTGTTTTAAAGGTGTTTGATTACGACAAGGAAACAGAGCTGCATACCGACTCGAGTTCGAGGGTTATGGGCGGTGTTACTCCAGCGGCACGAGGACGGTCTGTTGCATCCCGTATTTATTTTAGCGCTAAGACAAACAGATAGTGAAAGAAATTATCATAGCTTTGAGTTAGAAACGCTCGCGATCGTCTAGGGCACTGGAACGCTTTCGTGTCTTTTTAATTGGGAAACCGTTTGTTATTGTAACCGATTGCGCCGCTTTGAAACAAACGTTAGAGAAAAAAAACTGTCAATGCGAAAATATGTAGGTGGAGTTTACAGCTTCATGAGTTTAATTATGAAATTCGACATCGGAAAAGGGAATCAAATGGGACACCGTAGATGCGTTAGTAGGCAATTTGATGTACATACTATTGCGGCTGATACGACTAGTGACTCGATCGCACTGGCGCAACTTTCCGACGGCGAAATACAGGAGATAAAGACTAAGGTGAAATCGGGTTGTAAGGGTTTAAATGATTATCTTGTAATCGACGATAAATTATTTCGTGTCATTAACGATAAAAGATGTTAGTAGTTCCTCGCGGAATGAGGAAGGAACTTGTTCTTAATGTTCACAACGAATTGGCACACTTAGGATACGATAAAACTGTAAATGAATTAAGAAAGGGTTTTTATTTTAATAACATGCGAAAATTCGTGAAAAAATGTATTATAAACTGTGTAAATGTATGGAATACGGAAAAAAAGGCTAAGATTAAGGAAGGTTTCTTGCATCCGATCGACAAAGGATCCCAACCGTGGGACACGATCCATATTGATCACGTTGGTCCGCTTATCCGTTCGACAAAACAATATCGTCATATTTTCGAGGTTATTGACGGATTCTCTAAATTTATAGTCCTTGAGCCTACGAAGACAACCGCCGCGAATGAGGCTATTAAAATTTTGAAAAATCTATTCAGTATATTCGGTGTACCGCGCCGTATAATCTCTGATCGCGGATCTGCATTCACTGGGAACGAGTTTCGCGAATTTTGCGAGTTAATGGGTATCAAACACACCTGCATCGCCGTGCAAACACCCAGGGCGAATGGGCAAATTGAACGGTACAATCGCACGATCGTCCCTGCGATATGTAAGCTTATATCTGCTCCTACTGATTGGCCTGAGGTATTGAAACGTGTGCAGATTGCATTGAACAGCACAATTCATGCGACAACTTGTAGAACACCATCCGAGGTGCTATTAGGATATGAGATTCGTAGAGGAGAAACCGATGTTGTATTAGAGGCGATAAACGATGATTTTGTATATAGTGATTTTATTGATGAGCGAATCAAACTGCGAGAAGATGTATCAACGAAACTGTGTAACAATAAAGAAACCATGTCACATGCGTATAATTTGCGTCGTAAACCGTACCGTGAATATGCGAAAGGAAACTATGTAATGATACAACCCACTGCTTCTGACGTTCCGGGTAGTGCTAAAATGGGTAAGCAATTTATCGGACCTTATGTCATCAAAGAAAAATTGGACAATGATAGATATGTAGTAACAGATATTCCGGGGGTATCCAATTAAGCAACGAATTTACGAATCCATACTATCACCGGAGCGATTGAAGCCTTGGGTATTATTTGAAGATCCTGCGAATGAATGTTACGACGAGGAAGACGATAGCGTTAACGAAGAGGACACCGTGTCCTCCGTATCAGGATAGGCCGATTGTTATAACGATACCTTGTAGATAGATGTAATATACGAATTGTAACTAGTGAAGCCAATAAGATAATTATCTACCTTACCGAAGAAGCTACAGCGGATAGGACAAAAGGCGATAGTAAGGCGCCGAGCTCTTCAGAGTGACGCAGGGCGCGCGCGACGAACGAACCAAAGCAAACGAGCGTCATATATATAGTGAAACGATATTAAAGACATAATCAAGTTTAACCCTTTTTCTTCTTTTTTACCTGACCTGTTGCGCCTCCCGTTACTCTCACCAATTAAGATCACAAAACTAAGAATACCTACAAGTGTCACTCAAGTCTGACAGTTATTTCTAAATCACTTAAATAATAGAAATATTTCAATATTTCGTTGATGTTATTAGTATAGTTTATAATAAAAACTCCTAGCATTATACAGGATGAATATTAATGAGTACATTTAAAACTAAGGGGCACAAAACTAAGTAACATAGAAATATTGTTATTGAAATATCGCTGTTATACTTAGAACTCTTACTAAATCACTTAAACATATAAATAGAATAAAGTTTAAATATTTTTTACAAGTTTGGTTAATAATTATTCATATTTCAAAAGTTAAAAAGAAAAGCTATCAACAGAGAGTATACTTAGTAAAGATTGTATAAATGTTGTTAAAAAGTTCTCATTATTTTACAATGTTTACTTGAATCAGTAATCACAGTAAGATTTATTAAAAATTGGATACGGTTATCTTATAATATAAATTAATAATTCTTTAATGTTAATTAGTAGCTTTATTATAAAAAACTTTTACCTTTACTTGCATGAAGATTATAACAATAAAAAAAATATTTATAACTAAATGATGTAAAATTAAGGTTACATACTGTCCTCGAATTTGTCTGTATCTATAACCATTACTAACTAATTTAAACATATAGAAGTAGTATAAGCTTGAATATTTTTGTTTATAAATTAGGTTAATTGTTTCCAGTTAATAATTAAAAGAGAAAACTTATTTTATAGGAATATATTAAATTATCCTTTAATAATTTAGAATTACGTTTTGACAAATCATATTATATATATATATATTATGGGGTATTCCACGTTGAAGTGGTCCGATCAAAATTTTAAAATGCACCAAATTTTGGGTACACTTTGCAAATGTTTTCAGATTACAGAAAAAAATTTTTAGGTACTGAGAATCTATTTGCTCAAAAGTTATTCTAACCTCAAAAAGTGAATTTTTCCATATTTTTTTGGAACACCAGCTGGGTTTACCGCTATATAACTCAAATCTATCAACTTTTACTATATAACATTATATGTAACATTCGTTGCTAATTATATCTAGAATTTATTCTTCTGGGTTAGAATTTTTAATCTCAAGGTCAATGTTACATAAACTACATGTCAATATTCAACTTAAAAAAAAGTGCAAGTGCGCCACCTTTGATTTTTTCATCCAAAAGTCTAAAGAAAGCTTGGAGCAATACCTTTCAAATGATCTGTAACATTTTTATGGCCTCCAATTCTGTAAAAAGTTATGACAGTTTAAAGAAACACGAAATTTTTTTAAAAATTTAAATGGGAATTACCATGTTAATTTTTGTGAATTTTTTGTCTTTCTTTAAATTGTCATAACTTTTTACAGAATTGGAGGCCATAAAAATGCTACAGTCCATTTGAAAGGTATTGCTCCAAGCTTTCTTTTAGACTTTTGGATGAAAAAATCAAAGGTGCGCACTTGCACTTTTTCAAGTTGAATATTGACATGTAGTTTATGTAACAATGACCTTGAGATTAGAAATTCTAACCCAGAAGAATAAATTCTAGATATATTTAGCAACGAATGTTACATATAATGTTCTATAGTAAAAGTTGATAGATTTTGAGTTATATAGCGGTAAACCCAGCTGGTGTTCAAAAAAATATGGAAAAATTCACTTTTTGAGGTTAGAATAACTTTGAGCAAATAGATTCCAGTACCTAAAAATTTTTTTCTGTATTCTGTAAAACATTTGCAAAGTGTACCCAAAATTTGGTGCATTTTAAAATTTTGATCGGACCACTTCACGTGGAATACCCCATATACATATGTATATCTATGTGTAAAATATATATACTCACTCCGAAAATTTGCTATGAATTAGATTGTTATTTAGATAAGCACATTAAAATTATCTGTTTTCCAATTTCATTTGCCCTTGGAGGAAGAATACTAACCAAAATATACTATAAATTAACACGTTATTGAGTGGATGCCTGAAAAAAAAAGAATTCATGTATATTATAGTTTGTGCGTACATGTAAAAGAATTAAAAGAAATATATTGTAATTAAATATAATCTTACCTATTATTAAAAATATCTTTTCAATCCTCGAATCAAGTATGAATTATATATTTCTAAGTATCTATGGCGATTGCACGTCGTTGGAAACTATTATAGATAGTCATTTGGCTTCGTGCTCTCTCGTTCTTGTCTCGTTCTTGCTCCGATCGGTTCCTACTCCGGCGGGGAGTATGAACTTGACTAGCGAAGGAGGGGTAACGAGAACCCGAACGACAAGGTTCAAATCACCTCACCCCCAAATTTTTTTTTTTTGTACTTATATAAAATTATTAATTTATTTTAATTGTAAATAATAATTAAATTCAATAATGAATAATTACCTTATAATATAATTCTAAGCTCCCCTCCAGGAGGCATACCTTAAATATAAGTTCCGATAAATGAGTATATATATCACGGTAGCCGTGAGCGCTAAGGTGTATGCATTTTGCAGTAACCGTGGGTTCTCGGGTTCAAATCCCGAGAATCAAATTTTTTTTTTAT
>JANSJX010000678.1:0-19233 GCA_026168455.1 Theocolax elegans | reverse complement strand
TAGTTCTTCAGTATTTTAGTAAAAAAATGTCGCTTGATGCAGACAATGAATTTAAATTTGTTTATTTTTCAGTATTTTAGTAAAAAATGGTTTGATGAACAATGAATTTTAAATTTGTTTATTTCTTCAGTATTTTAGTAAAAATCTGGTTTGATGCAGACAATGAATTTTAATTTGTTTATTTCTTCAGTATTTTAGTAAAAAATGTCGCTTGATGCAGACAATGAATTTTAATTTGTTTATTCTCAATTCTGTAAAATTGTGGGATCCCCGGGTCTCCACCAGCAGCTGCCCACGCTGCAAGGAGGCATATAAGGCCTATCTGGCCAAACGGCACTAAGCCAGATTTTTTCTTCTCTTTCTCCATTTGTATTTACTATAATAAATATGAAATCAAAAAAATTTTTTTTTTTCTTTTCCCCTTTCCTTCAGTAGCAAGCAATAAGTTTTTATTTTAACGATAATATGCAAATTGAAAGCAAGTTCTTATTTTGGTTTATTCTTACATTTTTAACGTGCTTAAATGAATTAACAAAATAATAAGCAGGAAAAATTACACAAGCAGCAAATAAACGAGGCAAAGGTATGCACTAATCTATTAATAATTATTATTTTATTATTGATTATTCTCATAATTTATATTTTATATATATAATGAGTATGCGAGCAACATGTAAGTGTGCAAGAATGAGAGATCCGCGTTCGCGGGAAGAGTTCTCAAGCGAGCAAAAATAATTGTAAAGGGTATGCCAGTCGTCGTTACTCGTAATAAATGCTATATAATATAATGAAATATACACACTCAGCGCGCACATCACAGTCATGTCCAGCCAAGCAGTAATCAGCGAGATTAAACACTTACACCTCGAGATAAATAGCACGAGCAATTTATCGAGCGTTTATTAATTATTTATATTTATTCGATAGCATACTAATCCCACCAACATATACGGAACGCGAAATCCATTTATTCAAATGGTATTATAATTTTTTTTGGTAGTTACGTCTCCGCGTAACTACAGTTGGTGGGAGGGAGTGTGACAATGCAAATAGTGCATGTCATTAAGAGCGACAATAAACTATACCTTACCTTCCCTGTACGAGCACACACACACACATACAAGCCTAATCGAACCTATATTTCCCTAATTTCCCTAAGAGCCTATAAATAATAACTATAATACCCTCCCAGTAACCAGGGCAGCCCGAGCCCGCCGTTGCACCTGTCACGCCGTGCGCCTCAAGAAGAGCGAGAGAGAAAGAGATATCGGTCGCGGCAACACACACGAGCCCGTATCGACGTACCGCGTACGCACGCCTTCCGCAGCCCTATAGACACAGATATTATTAGCCGACGGATTAACAAGAAGAAACGAGAGAAATAATTACCTGGCAAGCAGCTTACGTCGTCGCAACGGCACCATTGTTGTTGCGGGAACGGACGAGGCGTACACTACGAGACGATGCGTCGGCCATGTTACTCAAGCCGCACTCTAGTAAGGCCGCGTACGCATCGCAAGTGGGCCGTCGCGACGCACGCGCGCACACCGGCAATGCGTCGACCACGCCGAGGAGAGCAGAGCTTTTCCGATCGCCGTAGCCTCACGACGTCCGATCTTGTGTGCGAATTGCGGTGTGTAGCAAGCGTGCTAGTTTATTTGAGCGAGAATTAAGCGAAAGCAGCATAGCAAGAAAGGTTGGTGGATACTTCTCGTGCCTCCTTTATTACGTTTTGTGCAATTCCATCCCGAGTTATCGCGGTTTCCCCCTTCTACCCCCCCTTTCTTTATTCGAGCAGCTTTCGACCAGCGATCGCGTATCCTAGCCGCGCCGTCGGTCGACATTAAACTCGTCGCGGACGAGTAGCGCAAATTCAGCCAACGATTCGAGATATTGATTTACAAATTGCACTCGTGTAATCTGCAGTGAGCCGCATTTCGCCTTCCTAAATTCTCCCCCTCCCTGAGCCGATCTCAGCCGATCTTGAGCCCGCGTAACGGACGCGACTGGCACCCGTAATTATTATATGAATCGCATCGGATAATAAATTTAGTTATTATACAAATATCTTACTTTTATTATCCCCATCACCTGCACCCTAATCCCCAGTGCAGAGTGGACAACACAAAGATCATGTAAATTTAGTTCTCAATGTTTTAATAATTATAATGAACGTTTAAAATTTACACATGAGATAGAAACAAATAATTGTATAAATTTTCTAGATATTTTACTTATTAAAAGAATAATAATATTTTTACGAATTGGTTTAGAAAAACATCAAATTCTACTAGGTTATGAGTTTTAAATCTAATCGTACAGTTCAACAGAAGCGCAATATTGTGTATAATTTAATAAACAGAGCGTTAAAATTGTCTCACCAACAATTTCATAAGAATAATATGAATATAGTTAAAGAATTACTGAGAACGAATGACTATCCGTTGAAATTTATTAACTCGGCTATTGAAAATAGATTAAGAAAGATAAAATATGAAATAACAACAAATTTATGAAAAGCGACCTACAATATTTACAATATCACTACCGTATAACAGAGATTTTTATAATAAATGTTCAAAAATGTTAAAAAAATACAATATAAATGTTGTCCGGTAATGTGCAAAAAATAGATAATGTTATAACTTTAGGTAAAGACCAAACATCGAAGTGGGATATGACTGGTGTAGTATATAAGTTTAATTGTAAAATTGTTTGGCTACATATATAGGTGAAACAAACGTGGTCTTAGAACGAGAATACAGAACAACAAAAAAATAATAACCCGGATGCCGTTGTTACTGCACATATTGCAAATAATAAAGATCATGAATTAATTGGACTAATGTAAAAATATTAGACTATGAACCTTGTTATAAAAAACGTTTAATTTCAGAAATGTTATATATTAATTATTATAACGGACTTTAAATATAAAAGAAGATACACAATTTCTACACCGACAATATACAAATATAATGGTTTGATTTAACTTCGACCTATGTATGTAGATAAAATAATCGATGTATTATTTACACATTCACAATTTGTTTTGATATAAATAGAGGTGCTTTCCATTTGTTCTTGTTATTCGACTTAGCTCCTTGAGCAGTATTAATTGTTTTCGTTCGATCAGTGTCATAGGTATATAACGGTTGTCTATAATTGTCTATATTGATGTATTGTTATAATTTATATAGATTGTGTTCAATAAATATTTCAGTACCTGAAGAGGTCTTCAACTAAGCAGACGAAACGTTGTACAAAAAAGTAAAAATTTGTGTTTTTTACTGTTTGACCCTAATCATCGCAACAAATTATTTAAATACACAATGGAGGGTGAAAAAATCTCAAAAAAAGCTAATATAAGCTGCTGGATTAGGAGGTGAGTAGTAAATATCGCTAAATCTTCTATTTTTCCTATTCATTGCGTATACATTACTCTTTTAAATTTTTCTTACTTCGTTCTTTAGAGACACTTTTCACCAAATCACTAGTTTTACCAATGTTTGATGATTTATCAATTTTTTTCTTCTTCTTCGTCTTTCTCTTCAATGCGTTCTTGATACGGGAGAATTTTTCAAAAGTTATTTTGCTAACCATGCAACATGCTGTCATCATGGCTAATGTTCGTTCGTTCGCGGGTGTTTCGTCAGAGAGCATTCGGGAAAATGCATATTCAGCTAAAATACGATCAGCTTTACGTCTATCTTCATTTTTATCACCATAAACTAAATCCTGTTCAAGACATGCGTCATCCAATGGATTAATACCACGTTCACCTCGTTCGATGCGTTCGGCTAGTTTTGTACCTGGACCACAAAATCGGTATCCAGGCACGTGCATTTCGAAGGTAGTAGATCAATCAATCCATCTAGCGCGCTATTTTTCACTCGATTTTGTTCGTTTTCTCCTTTGTCTTGCTTCTCATGTTCGGTTATATCGGTTTCTGGATTGGCTGAATTTTCCACTCAGTCGTCGCCATGATGTGATGTCACTATTACTCGCACCAATTTTTTTTCTTCTTTTTTGTTCCGGTTTCATCTTTGGTGGTTGATGTTTTTCGTTTAAATAAGTGCAACGATATACTCAAATCACTTTCGTCAGCGGCACTGGTCTCAGTACTACTGCTGGCGATCTCGTTCTGAGAACTGTTTGCCTGCTTTGTATTGCCAATATCGTGTCCAGGTGTTTGAAATCGACTACCAGTGACATCTGGTGAAGAATGATAAGGTGGTATCATATAGGATCCATCAGCACCAATATCCAGCACATTTTTCCAAACGCGGTTATTGCCAATGTATTCGCGCGGCACAAAACATTCACAAAGAGCCACTGCAAATTGAACGTGTCCTGAAAGTGGAGAACCTTTTCTATTTCTCATAGCATCGTTGATTCAGATCGATCACCATTTGAGTCCCATCCCCATCCTACATTACCGCTAACTCGCAATTTACGTAATAACTGTGCTGCCTTCTGTCGGAACTTTCTAGGTACACTCTCGATTATAGACGCATCAACTCGATCTTCCTTTTCGTCTCGTCGTGACTCATTGTTGTCCCCCAAGTCTACAACGCTATTATTATCTACTTCATCGTAATGGTTTTTCTGAATATCATCATTATCCCTTTTATCTCTGACATTATCGTAGCTATGTGCATTCTTAAAATTGAGATAACGTTGCAACACAGAGCTGTAGCGTGCCCACTTTTCTCGCTCAGTTTCTCCACCACATGAGTTTAGTATATTGTTCATTTCAGCATCTAGCCTGGTCATTGGGTACCGGGCGTTTGAACCGTCTTTAATATTGAATTATTAGCATTCGTGAGTGCACTCTGCAGTTGTTTAACACTTTCGTTCGGTACAAGCACCATTTTGCGTGCGTGCTCCATGTTTACTTACTAATTATATTGGCCAACAAAGTACCGACTATAGGAGCTAATAAAGCTGGTAAAAGCCACCGTGCTGAACTATGATCTTTTTTTTCTTCGTCAGGCTCACTCGAGGTTCGGCTAATTTCCGCAGAGTTTTTGCGTGCTTGCGTAAACGCGACTTGTGCAACCTCTCTAGTGGTACGTTACCAATCAGTACGTTCAAGGCATACTCGCAAATATGGCGCACTATTCGCAAATCGGCCGTTTGCAAGCAAGCGCTTTTTGTTGCTTACTATTTAATGGAAAAGCGCCTTTAAAATAACTGCGTATTTGCGGGTAAAAGCCGTCTCTTGTTAGACCGTTCCATCACAGTATGACAACTGGTACCAAATTTGATGTGTCTCCACCTTTTATCTTTTTTATTAAGCGACACGTAGACGTAGTGGAATTTATCATCCGGGAAAATGCATGTGCGAAATCTACAATTGTCCGGTGTATTTTGCTTTAAATCGAGCAAAGATATCCGTATAGTCTAGAGGTAGCGTCCCAGTAAGTCTCTTGCAGTAATCGTGGATCCTCTGCACACAGTTGACGCGAAAGATATTGTATTTGCGATCGATCGCGCAAATTTCTAAATATAACAATGTATTGTGCGTTGAGAGATATATCGCGTTGTCCACTACCTTGATGGAACACGTTCTGTGTGATGAATACTACTGAAAGTGAGTGATGATGCGACGCCTTCGAAAAAATATCTACTATGCTTGCACTAGATGACGATTCACGCATTAAATCGTCAATTATAATAAGTTTAGGTTTAGGATCACCGGACCAGGCGCTAGTTTGCGGAAGACCCTCGCGAAATACCACTTTCTTCCCTTGGAAATCCTTGTAACCCGATGCCACTCTGCGTAGTAGAAAATGATGCGATCGATAGCTGTATCACACATATAATCCAGATCTTTAAGAAACTTCTTGACAAAGACTGTTTTACCACAACCGTGGGACCACACAGCATGGACGTGAATGGATGTTTCCAGCGTGTGTCCATAACTGGAACTGACATCAGTACAGCGTTTCATTCGTACACACCGTTGCTTTTTTGTGCAGCTAGAGGACCTAATGATTATTGGTAATGGTTGCCGCAATACTAACACTATCCTGCTATCAACCAATCAGCTTAAATAAGGTTTTAACGCCACCTAGGGATTAGAAGGATAAACTTATTACTAAAAATAAATATACAATTTTTGGTCTTTTGATTTTATTTCCGTATTTAATTTTACAGAATCTTCAGGTTGTAAATTTAATGGCATTATTCCCTTATAATTAAGAACAATTGTAATTTATTAGCTTTTTCCGCTATATTTTCAAAAAACTTTGAATCGTTTATGAGAGCCGCGGATACACGTGAAGGAAGAAATATCTGAAACCTCGTCGTCTAGAGTTGCCACAATTTTAGATTCATAACGTGTCTTGACAGTTTTAAACGCCGTCACCATGTGGTGATGATTCATCTCCATCTCCGAGATCTTTTCGGTAGGTAGAAACTATACAAGTGGTTAAAGAGCTTATACTACTACACCTCATCGGTTAAGACCGTTCTCTTATATATTCTAACGTTTAAGTAAATTTTATCCCCTCCCAGCAACGTAATCTCTGTGGAAGTGGAAACGATAGAACTTGTGACACCTATCAGCTAGGTGGGGTGTGCAAGAGGTATCGAATAACCGCTGCATTTCCTGCTACGTAGTCTTATAGAATAGCTCGACTAATCAATCTTATACCGTATGGGTAGCTTTTGTTGAGCGATATAAATCTCCGTTTACTGTACACAGTTTTGCATGTTTTCGTCTCATGTTGTGTGATGACGTAGTGAAATATGGTTCTCCGTATAGTCGAATTGTTCACCGCTATTTCCGTCTCTGGTGAAATTATCATCTTACGAATCGTCGAAAAATTAATTAGCTGACTGTTGGCATAATGAAGTCGAAAACCTTTTATCTTACATATACACTCCTCTTCACCATTTGGTTTTCTGCACTTGTAAGCGTAAAATTTAGGTCCACCTGACAAAAACGTCGTTATGTAGGTACCGGGACCCATAGCAGCCAGTTCATCGGTCAAACTGCCAAGTGACGTACCAATTGGTAATTCTACTTCACCATATTTGCTAACATTAAACACTGAATCTGTATCGTAATATAGAACTCGAGCTGTTGTAAATGCTGCAAGTACGACATTTCCTATTGTCGGCGATACCGAGGCTACCTTGGCCTCCTTTCGGTACACCCAATTCACGTACAAAGTATCGTCGTTGACTGATAATATACCGTTCACTTCTATCTCACTGATATTCAGTAAATTCATCAGAGTTTCTGCATTTTTTATTACACACGTATTTGTCAAATTGTCACGTTGTCCAAATTTACCCCATAGGGAATTTAGACAAAGTTTTGCCACAGATCGTAGTCCCGCTTTGAGATTTATGTCATCTTTTGTAAGTCGTATCCCTTCATCACGCCTCCAATTCTCTAATGTACGATCTTATCCTCTTCGGTGATACAACACGGTGGATATCCTGATGCAGCAGTTTTTTGAGTGTAAAACTCATTAATATATTCGGCAAAAATACCACCCTTTTATTCATGCTGTTGTATTCCGTCATTTTATACTGCCAAATTTCATAGACGGTTTCAATTATGTACCCCAGAGCAACAGCTGATTTTACTTCTTCAGACACCCACGTTCCACACCGTATACGCTCCTTGGGATCTTCATGAGGGCAGTCACTTTGTATCAATTGTTCACAGCATGTCCTACACAGAGGAAACATTAATTTTCCATGCATTTTACCGGTAGTAAGGGGTGATATAAATTTTGTGGCGGTAAAATGTCGCATGCGATTCAACCGTTAACTTGAGAGATATCGTGAAGTGGTCCCATTAACCGTGTACACTCTTCTGCCCAACGTAAATTTTTGGGTGACCTATAGGAAACCTACCACGTTTACAAATGTATGGGTATAGAGAACACACATCAACGTATCTGATCTTTTCTCCAATCTGACAATCATATATTTTGACCGTATTACCAGTACGCACGCCAAAAAATTCATCTCGTGGGTTAAGAGGTTTTCGCTTTATGTTCACTTCATTTTGATGAACAAAATTCTTAAGCTCCTCATTATGTTCGATTTCCTTTTCGAATTCACACTGCCATTTTTAATAACACAATAATTGGCGATTTTTAATTTATGACTGATTGCCAGTGTCCGCTCGTATCTGGTATCCATTGACTCGTCGTTCGTCATAACAGTGTCCCTGTTCATTCGGTAACAGCGAGGACAACCGTGCCAAAAACACCCGTGAAATTGAAGTACAATACCACGATGATTGTCTTCATTGACACGTGGTGCACAGTAACCGTCAACCAGGATATTTTCCGATAGTCTCGTTTCTCGACACCGTCCTGCGTGATTAACATCTCGATGAAGCACACGTTGCTCCATCATGAAAGCCAGTTTAAGGCAATTTCCGACTGATTGTCTTGTAGCCGGTAACCTTCCAATGGTACAATTCGTATTTGGTTTTTTTCCAGAAACGTTTTTCTGAAAACTCGCATACAAGACAAAGCTATAGTTGTACACTCGGAAATGAATCTACGCCAAATTTTATGAACATTTTCCGATAAGCCAAACACGCTAGTCTCAAAATCGTCACATCTTGTTCGCAATATTTGAAAATTCATTTTGAAAATTAAAAATGTAATCACATTGAACTTGTTCCTCGTACCATTTTAAAAATTTCTCTCGTTCATTGATACTCATAGTATCGGGTGAATACATTGCGAGAGGTGGTAGAGAACCTTCGTACGTCTGATTCTCCACTGTATTGAACAAATGTGGAAAAACAACCTTTTTCCAATTCGGGTAGTCCGTAGGCTTTGGGTAAACTACTCAGCGGCATGTGGAAGTAATTTAAACTGTCGACAAATTTTGTTTGTAGAACTTCCATTAAAATAATTTTTGAACCGTTTCATAATACAGATGGTACGACTCGACCTTCGTTAAATTTTTCCACAATATATTTGAATATAAAATTGTACGTCGAATCCTTGTGAGTTATGTGCTATGCAAACAACTTGTTGAAAATGTTTTTCTCGGTGTTAACGCAAGATCGACTATCTGCCTTACTGGTTCGCGATTAACACATACTCGCGAATGCCACACATCTCACATCTGACTGAAATATCTTTTTCATCCAAACAGTATGTACACACTTGTTGCATCACACATAAGTTTGGCACGTGTATTTTTCTATCCTCATCACCTAACACAGGTAGGATTGTTCAGTTTCAAAATCGTAGAAAAGAAACAAAATTGGTTTAGAGTGTTGTGTATTTTTGATAGGTTGAACGTAACACAGATGTCTAACAGGCATTAGCGCTTTGCAAGTTTTACAAAATGACACTCCGCATACGTGTGTCTCTTTTCTGTTTATTATTTTAAAACAAATTTGACAAAGTTTAATATTATTACAAACACTGGAAGTTTATTGTAAGATCCTATTTTAGCATGGTTTTCCAAACATCTATTATCGAAAAATAGTCTGAAACGACTGTTACACTTTTAGGTTCTCCCATTGTACTGCACGGTGGTGACAACATACACCTTGTAGCACTTGTTGGAACATCGATGCTCTTCGGCGCGCCAATAACTTTTGTTGCATGGTATACAGTACCCCCCCCCCCCCACTACCACTTGCTCCTACAAGATTAAGAATTGGTGATAATGATTTGTATGTTCGTAATACATTATTCGCAGTATGTGTGTTACCGCGTCGACAAATCGCGAACCATCGTATATCGGTGGGGTACCCCGCGCGAAAGATGAAAAATTGTATACCACTATCGCCGTAGCACGAGTAGCAAAGAAATCTTGAAACTTTTGGATTTCCGCAAGATTACACCCTTCAATTGGTACGTGAACGTTGGCCAAATTTAGAAGCTCTGTGGCAGCATTTCTTTGAGTGCTCCTGCACTTGAACGAATCAAGTTCCAATATCTATGAAGTTCCCCTGTACGTATTTGTCCTCTGATAGCGTATGCGTAGGCAGCAACCAAACTTCGTGGTAGGCACAAATTATCATTATTAGTAATTGTCAATATGGACTTTTTATTCACCGATTCTTCGGTTAAACGCACTCGTGCACGGCCCGCTACACCTCTAACAATAGCACAATTCACCGATAGTACCTCATTAACATTGAAATCATTAGCACTTTGTACAGCACTGTATATCAACTCCCACAAGTCAGCAACGAGGAAATTTTGTATTGGTCTGAATGACAGCCAAATAGGACCATGGTTAAATTGTTCGGAATTAATTGTCACACCAATGAAGTCCGTTGGTGCACTTCGTTCACAAAGATAGCCATGTAGATCTCGTATACAATCTTCTAACCATGCAGACACATCAGTATTAGCTGGTGGTTGTGGGATCACCTCTCTGATTTCTCTCCCTCCATATCCAAAGCGTTGGTAGTAACGTTTTCGTCTCCTTTTCAACAACAAACCGGGCGTATAGCAATCCTTTACCAGACTGAAAAGAACCTCCTGTAAGATTATTCACATTTACGTATATATATTCCACTTTTCCACCTGGATCCTTGTAACTTGGTTTCCCTTTGTCCTTCCTTCTCATATATACATATGTGATCATGTGTTGGTATTTTCTTGAGGTCGTCTACCTTATTGTTTCTTTATATTTCTGCCTTAGTTCTTTCGCTAAATTTATTAAAACGTCTGTTCTTATATTCTATTTATATTTATTAAATTATTAACAATTATAATAATATTATTTATAACAATCATTTATACTCTCGTGCCTTTGCTGATAGAATTTATTTATTTGAATTAATTATGTAATTATCTCCTTTTACTTAATAATTTTAATATCTATAATTTGTTTTATTATTTAATCCATTTCTATACATTTTAAATATAATGTAAAATTTAACTATATACATTATATATTTTTATAAACCTTATAAATTATTAATTTAACTATTTCTTATCGTATTGACTCCATATTTTTGGCAAAAGTAGCAAAAAACATAAAAATTTCAATAAAATTATAAATTGTATCAATTGTGATTATTTAATTATTTAAATAATTAATTTAAATAATTAAAAAAACTACCGAAAGTTGAATTTGAACCCCGATCTCTCGGACCGAACGTTAACGCTCTACCGCTTGAGCCGTTGTTCAATGCGACTGGATACTGACTATATGCCTACATATAGTCAGGCCCGTCACAACAAGAAATAATTATAAATTATTTGAAAATAAATTTTTCCTCTGTAAATAAGCTTATTTAATTTACTGATTGTACTGCGCATTTTAAAAGCAAATTTAATTTTCACAATCTTCTGTACCACTATGAAGACTTTCTTGTTCACGCTGAATGCATTTCCATGCAACAGCGCATAGGAAAATACATGTGATGGTATAGGCGCTTGTATCAAAAGCAATGCAAGAAGAACTAGTTTGCGCAATTTAAATGACAATTATATTTTAACTCCAAAACAATTATATGACTGGGCTATAAATTATTTTAAAAATATAATTTGCTTTTATTCGACAAAAGAGGAATATTTAACTAAGCTGGAGAAGCTTAAAAAAGAATGAATATGCTAAAACGGTACCAGAAACTCAATCTTTCCATTGTATTAAACCTTTAGCTGATACAAAGTGGTTAGAATTGAAAGGTTTTTTCTAATTCTGAAACCTCCAAATTATTTCCTCCAATCAAGAAAGGAAGGACAGTCAAAACCGAAGAAAAGACCGTTGCAAAAAGCTTGATTCAGCCCTGTACCACAAAAGAAAAAAACAAGAAAAAGACAAAAAATAAACAAATCACGCATTAAAATGCATAGATGAAAATTATTAACAAGATTAATTATTAAAATTAAAGTCATAAATGATAGAGTACGGTAGCGGCGGCCGGGCAGAATAGGAAAATGCGTGGTTCGGGCACTCCGCGCAGTTCCGCGCGGTCTTTGGAATTTAATCACTTTCGTTGCCTTTTATTTCTCCAACTTAATTTTGGGGGGAGTTAAAACTTAAACTTGCTCTTTCGATCGGTATAATTTATTTTGAAAAATAACGTGTCCCACAGTGAATAAATCGATTTAAACTTTCAATTCACTTTTTCGACACATAAATGCCTTTTTAAGCAAAAATAACAACACCAATCGAAAGCTGAGGAAAAATATGTCGATTTGTGTCTTTTGTATGTTTTTTTAGGGTCAGGGGTCAATGCGTGAGCGAGTTGAACAGAGTTTTTTTTGCGCGAAAAGGCTCCGCGCGCGTCGGGTGGCGACTCTTTCTTGGACGCTCCCATATATAATATGCGACTGCGAATAACGAAATACAAACTGCAGCTCGCGGTAGTAAGTTGTTGTTTTTTACAATTACTCATACACAATACATAAACTCCTGCTGTACTTGACCGAGTCCCAGTGCAGTAGGAAGCTCTATAAAGGGTATATTTTCCAAGTGGGACATGATTGAAAGGTGGCTATTGGGTTCTTTGTCAGAAGGAGCGGGCACGGTGCAGGGGTTACCAGTAGGGTGGCGGATCGGTCAACAGGGGGCTCTCTCGCGACTATAGGCTCGTCCACTCTGGAGGTTACCCTTTACAGTGAATAAACATCGGAAACGGTGCAAATTTCGTTTCTCGCAGTAATGCTGACTAGCGTTTGGATGGGACCTTGCCGCGAATCGTGGAGAAGGAACGGTCGATGCCACCAGACTGTAGAGGTGCTAAGTTACCGGGACCGCGCAGGACGAATATTGCAAGCTACTGCTCGGTGATCACCTGACCACCTTACATAAACATACACCTACAGGGTCGATGCAGGGTAATATAATAAAATAAAAATATCTAGTTTTTACAGAAAAGCAGGTGTTAGTGTAATGCCTGTGCCATCTGACTCAGGAGAGTTACGGGGGCTTCCCACCTCCCCCATCACGCCGTAGGTAATTCAGCTGGTGTGGGTAACATAAGGTTACAGGAAATCTTGAACGACAATTGGAGTGTCATTGATTAGTTGGGAAGCTGCGGAGAAGAAGCTACACAAACATCTGGCTTAACATACGCAGTAGCTTAACTGAGTTGACTGAGAGAACAAGTGAGAACAAACGCCCAAAAGAATGTGCGTCGCGTAAATACAAACAAAATAAGTCGAATCAATAAATCGATTGAATTCGCGCTGTATTAATTGCAACGAATGAAACAAACGAAACGGAAACGGGAAATCAGACCCCTACACTCGAGCAAGCTGTTGCCCAATACGAAGAGGCAGCCCAGACAGAGAGATGGTTGATAGTAGTCCAAAGAAAGAGAATGGATGCGGTAAACTCAAGACTAGACAGCGCAACCTGGGCAATCTACCGCTCAGCAAAGCTGGCAATCGCACGATTTTTTATCAAACCGGCAGAGGGGCAGATACATGCGGACATTTTACAGAACATACGTCTGAAAGCAGATCCCGCGAAGACAAGGATTGACGTACGACAGATCGGCAAAATGAATCGCGGCAGGGTTTCCAACCGAACTGACAGGTCGCCCTTGCAGAAATTGTCCAGGTAAAGGACTTGACAGCTATAACATCGCTGCATTTCGAGCGAAAACGATGTAAAAGACGCTACCTTACAGGTTGCCCTTGCAGAAATTGTCCAGGTAAAGGGCTTGACAGCTATAACATCGCTGCATTACGAGCGAGAACGATGTAAAAGACGCGATTAACCGTGCATTCGGGACCGTCGCAAACGCAAGGTCCTTCTCTTCGGATCTATCTTTCGAGACCTGGCCTTTGAGGTATGCGAGTTGAACGCGAGGAAAGTGAACGCGCTACTCGAGAATAGTAGGTTAAAATAGGTGGGTTAACTGCTGCGTGAAACCTAGGCTTCGCGTTCCTGGATGCCACAAATTCCTTGAGTACGGGCATTTTAAAAAATACTGTAAAGGACCGGAGAGACGCCGGTGTTGCTGGTGATGTGGCCAGGAGGAGTACGGTTTGCAAATACACGCGAGAGTGCTTCCTCTGTCCTAAAAAGGATGGTAAGTGCCTTGTACAATTTCTGGTTTAAGTGTGTGTGTAGCATACGAAGCAGCCTCGGCGTCGACGAAGACGAAAACAACAAAATGCTGGTAACCGTTCTCCAATGCAATAGGAATCTGAGTAGCATGACGCATGCGCTGTTTATTCAGATTGTGACCGGAGCTGCAAACCCGAACAGTACCGGGACCTGGCACCACCGACCTATTTTACTAGCAGCATGAGCACAGCGGTGTTATAGGTACGCGGGGAGAAAGCGACACAGATTATTGCGCGTAGATCAGGGGAGAAACAACGTTTGGGCAAACGATTGGCGCTGTTCCTTGCGTCAGCGTCTACCTGAGTCTACCTGAGTCCAAATTATAGTGCTCTCGAATACGCGAAAACTGGAGACTTTTGAAGACGCTGTGAAATTTATCCCTCACAATAAGATCGTGAGGATGATTTCAACGCGCGAGTGGTCTAGTGGGGAATGCCCGAGACGAAGAGACGTAGACGACTGCTGGCGGAGAGATGGTATGAATGATGAAACATATCAAAAGTTGTTGAATAATCTTTTAAACGTTAGTCATATATTTATTTGGTATTTTACATTTATTTGTAGTTATATAAATGATATCTTAGTAAAAAAACAGACCATCCAATATGGTCGTTCATCATGTATTGACCATTTCAGTTGATCAATAGATTATTCCAGACATTTACTATCGTTTTCACCAAAAATATGAACTAGTTTCTTCACTTGTTTGAAAGGTTGCTCTCAGATTTTTTGTCATTAAAGTGAAATTAAATATTTCTTCTTATTTTAAGCACTATATGTAGTAAACTAACATATAATATTTGGAAAAAAATAATAATATTAAAAGCAATACCTATCTCGGGGATTTAAACCTCTAGTTTTTTAGTTCCGGAGGCTTACTCTTTACCAACTGAGCTAATTTATCGTTATGTTACTATGTAAATTTAGGTTACAAAGTTTTAAATATATTCTAGCAATCTTTACAACCGACAGAAATAATAAACTAGCTATGTTATTGTTTCTTACATCGTGGTAAAATTATAGTATAAAGAAAGTGACGTTAAGAAAAATATCATTAAATTAGGTTATATAGCAAAAAATGACAGAACAATAAAGTATCTATTTTATTGTTTCTGTCATTGTGCTAAATTCGATATTAACTGCAACAGGGTTTTATTTGTCCTGTGTTCTATGCATATCCTTAATGAATAAATTATCGTGTAATTACGATTAGCTAACGCGGCTGAGCTATACTCAAGCTCGTACGGTGTTGTCCAGCTCGGCTAGTCAGATCAGTGTTGTATAAGGTATCCGCATTCAGGATAGGAAATAATCGAGGGTATGTTTAATAACTACGCACAGTTTCTTATAACCAAAAGGTTTATTAATGCTAACTGTCAAGATAATAATAATGACAATGATGAGCCAAGGTAATGCTTTTCCTGACACCAGAGAAATAAAAATTATAAAGGCAAATAATAATTACAATGTCGTACGTGTGCGTCTGCGCCTGTCGCTCGATGAGCGCTTGTAATTTGCCAGGTACGAATCACTTGACATTATGGGTAAAGGCAAAGATACACGCGCGCGTGAGAGAGAGAGGCCGCGGCGAGAGTTTCTAACCTCTCACGCGCACGTATTATCGCGTGGGGGTACCGTACGTATCCGCACACCGGTCACGGATCGCGTATATATTTGTGTAAACACGCACATGGCCAGAACTTACTTGTTACGTAGATACTCTCTCTTGTTCTTCGCTTTCCGACTCCTTTGTGAACTACATGGACGTGCTAACCTCACCTGGGATGCCGCAGTCGAGATGATACGATTTTCCGTATGGCTTAACGGACAAGGACGATACTGCCGGTGAATCGTGCTTACCGGTCCTCCGCCTCGCTCGCGCATGCGTGTTACGCGTTTTGCA
The DNA here is from genome assembly GCA_026168455.1 of Theocolax elegans. Lineage (NCBI taxonomy): Eukaryota > Metazoa > Arthropoda > Insecta > Hymenoptera > Cerocephalidae > Theocolax > Theocolax elegans. The sequence goes on along the minus strand of JANSJX010000678.1, from coordinate 3,290 downwards.
CGGTAAAGTCGCGAGATTGGTATTATACCGGTTATCTTTGTCCATTTGCCATTACAATGTATATTAGCTAGATTATTTAATAATTTATTTATTATTTATTATTAAGTAGAGTTACATAGAAATCACATATGGTACAAGGTATTGCATACATACAGAATTCCTACAAAAATATTTCACTAGCAATTACTGTAACGTAATTATTTACCAATAATATACTACAATGTCATGAACCAGCAGAAGAATTATGCTTAGCACAGCAAAACCTCCAGGCCAGTCGTACACACATACTGCACACGCTCATAATCGGCATCGATAGCGCTTCCCAGTCGGACCTCGATCACAAGTTGCCAATTCCATTTCTTGTGTCCATCTTTGCCTACTCAATCATACACATTTAACGGTATAACGGGAACGACGAATAAATGTATGTGTGTGTCTTTATATATATATATATATAATCTATTATTATATTAAAATTTTGTTTCTGTCCGTCCGTCCGTCCGTCCGTCCGACCGTCCGTCCGAGAGCGGGAGAGCGAGAGAGCGAAAGAGCGAACGAGAGAGAGAGAGAGAACGAGAGAGCGAGAGAGAGAACGAGTGAGAGATTGATTGATTGAACACTTTATTGGGTACTTTGGGGAAAACCCCGTATACACTGGAGAATGAAACTCGCAAGTACAAAATATAAATTAAAATAAAAGTAGTTAAAAATATAAATATGAATATGTCGCATAAGAGAATAAAAGCAATAAAAACAAAATAAAAAAATAACAATATAACAATAAATAAATAATTTAACTCGCAAATACAACATTTAACATAACAATAATAAAAATAGAATAAAACAGTGTAATAAATAGTAGCATAAAACCGAAAAATCAAAGCGCATATAGTGTCCATACATACTGGCGATTGTTCAAAGAAACATTAAATTAAATAAAATAGACGGAGACGCCGACGCAATACATAAATAATATAACAGGAGAATGACTAGAATGAAGAATACATAACATTTTATAATTCGGGCAAGGGAGGGCACACTATACCCTCAGTTGAAATTCTCAAATCCCAAGCTTGTCGGTCAAGCTCAGTGAGGTAGGAAAGAAGGGAAGATTTAAAGGGAGTAAAGAGGAGCGGATCGAAATTAGTGAAGCGTAGATGATTAATGAGACGGGAGGGCAGTGATTAGAAAGGAGTTATTGAGGGCTTCTGTTCTGGGAGGGAGATAGAAAAGAGACAAGGGAGAGTGGCGAGAGGATGAGCGGGATAAAATGATGAATCACGTGCGATGAAAATGGCGTGCAATGTATGACGGGGAATTGTGGATATGATATTATATGCACTACAGCCAATGAAAAGGGATCTCCTGAGCTCAACCGACAGCCAACCCAGTTGAGACGGTACGGCGTCACGTGCTCACGCCAGGGTATGTTCCCCACACTAAGCGAACACAAGCGTTTAAGAGTCGCTGGAGTCGTAGATTCCTGGTCGCATCTAAGTCATGAAAGACTGCGCACGCATAATCAAAGTGTGGGAGAACAAGCGACTCGACTAAATGTTTACGGTTCTGGCGCGAGAGCGCTCGCCGAAAAAATCTCAAGGAGTGGAGGACTCCATGAACGCGCTGAGAGACCGACGCAACCTGGCGAGACCAATCCAGGGTTGGAGTTATCCAGATGCCCAATGATTTGACTTGTTGTTCGTAATTCAGCAGGTTATCTCCAATTCTAACCTTCGGAGTAGAATCTAGCTGAATGCGCGAAATGTAGGCCTGACTCCCCAAGATCATCACCTCGTCTTTTTACGTTTAAACTTAGCCCATTTGATCTCGCCCATTTATCCACCGCGTTGGCATCTTCTGAAATTCTGTGGACACCCTGAGCGAGATCAGCCGGGTAAAAAGAGTGATAGATCTGGGTATCATCCGCGAAAATCATATGGTTAGAATGCCTTAAAACACTCGGCAAGTCATTGATAAAAATTGAAAACAAAAGAGGGCCCAGGACACTGCCCTGCGGAACTCCCCTGGATGTGTCCAGCCAGGCCGAGGTATTCCCAGCTCGTCCACCACCGCCTGGGAACGACCCACCAGGTAGTGAAAGAACCAGGTCAACACTACGTCCGAACACCCCAGCGCACGCAGTTTACGGAGCATAATATCGTGAGGCACCGAATCGAACGCCTTGGAAAAGTCGAACAGGATGAGGATGGTAATCATGCGCTGTCGATTGCTCTTCTAACATCATCCAACACACCAATTAGTGCCGTCTGGGTACTGTGCCCCCGGCGAAAGCCCGCTTGTCTCTCAATAATTAGTTATTCGTGTTAATGAAATCAGTAAGTTGCTCATGGACAAGCTTCTCTAAAATTTTGGAGATCTCGCAGAGCTTACAGACGGCGAGATCACCCTGCTCGACTTAGCCAGAGGAAAAAGTAAGGATTTAGTCCAGGGCTCAGGGAAGGAACCTGTTGAAAGAGAGTGATTAAATAAGTCAGCCAGGTGCGGAGCTATCTGAGGTGCCAGGCATTTAAGCATGGGAACAGAGATCCCGTCGTAGCCTATAGCCTTGGAGGATGCCCTGGATATGGTGGAAAGGTCCTATAAGGAGTGACAGGGATGAAATTAAAGGAAGTTATTGGATAATTGGAGGGTAGGATGTCTTGAGAAGCAATGAATGACTGGAGATGCGCCAAAGTGAATTGAGAGGGTGAATATGAAATGGAGGCGTAATGATTATTAAGCTGATCGAGTGAAAACAGGCCAAGAGGTGACTGAGCTGGTTTAGAAACAAGACCCATGTTCCTGAGCTCCCTCCACAGACCTGAGGAATTGGCTGCCGACTTATTTTCTGGTTATAGAAAGTAAATTTGCTCGAGTCTAAAGAGTTTTTAACCAGACTACGGAGGTCTTTGAAAAATTGGTAGTCGGAGCTCAGGCCCGTGGTCAAGTACCTCTTGTAAGCCATGTTCCGAGCCCTTAATGTTTTGTTTGATGAGTGGAGTGATCCATGGTTTATTTGAGTATTTAATGGTGGTGAGTTTTGCTGGTGCTAGAGAATCAAATGTAGACAAAATGGAATTGACAAGGTTGGAGAGGAGGTCATTTATAATGATAGGTGACGCAGAGAGTGATAACGAGTTAGACAAAGACAAGAGTTTGACGGAGATTGTAGAAGGAAGGAATGCGCGGTCAGGCGAGGTATGTGACACGTGAGTAGATAATTGATAAGATGGCATGATAGACATGTTAAGCTGAGATGAGGCCGATTAAAAGTGTCCGAAAATAATGCA
>JANSJX010000677.1:0-19235 GCA_026168455.1 Theocolax elegans | reverse complement strand
CCACATATTATACAATATAAATGTACTTACATTTCAATACATCTCCTTTCATTTTTTAGTCTAATTCTACAATCTTATATTTTTTTTCTGGTTTTTTTAGACGATCTTGTAGGGCAATTCACAGGGTGTTGAATAAATTTTAACACCTTTTCTTTTAATTAAAAATTGCGACGTTTCGTCTGACCAATTGTGTCAACCATAAACAGCCCAACTTATTTTTTATCAAAACTAATATGTAATGAATTAAAAACTGCGTTACCTCCACCGAAGTCTCATATTGACAATAGTTTAAAACTTAAGAACTTGTTGGTAAAAAAATCGCTACCTGAAGATTATATCTTCCTGTCACTTGACGTAGTCTCTTTATACACAAATGTTTCATGTAAAGATGTTTTAGATAGTTTAGACAGACGTTATTCAACTATAAATAGTACTTGTAAGATCCCGTTCCATGAAATTCGCAATATTGTAGAATTTTTATTTACTTTAACACATGATAGCGCCTGAGGCAAGAGAGATACGAAAAAATCAGGTTAGTGTCAAGGGGGTTCATTTTTCAAGGGGAATACAATGCACTTCGGTTTATTCGATCGGGTATTACACAGCCTTCTACACTGTTTTTGTAAAGTTGCTTTTTTTAAAGTCACTTTATGCGGAAAGCGACGCACCGACTTCCACTCGTGATAGCGCCTGAGGCAAGAGAAATACGAAAAAATCAAGTAAGGTCAAGGGGGTTCGTTTTCAAGGGGAGACCCAATGCACTTGGTTTATTAGAATCGGTTAATGACACAGGCTTCTACACTGTTTTTGTGAAGTTGCTTTAATTATAGTCACTTTATGTGGAATACGACGCGCTGACTTTAACACATGATAGCGCCTGAGGCAAGAGAGATACGAAAAAATCAGGTAGGGTCAGGGGGGGTTCGTTTTCAAGTGGAATACAATGCACTTTGGTTTATTCAAATCGGGTAATTACGCAGCCTTCTACACTGTTTTTGTGAAGTTGCTTTTAATTATAGTCACTTTATGCAGAATACGACGCGACGACTTTAACACATGATAGCGCCTGAGGCAAGAGAGATACGAAAAAAATCAGGTAGGGTCAAGGGGGTTCGTTTTTCAAGTGGTATACATGCACTTTGGTTTGTTCCAATCGGTTAATTACACAGCCTTCTACATTGGTTTGTGAAGTTGCTTTATTTAAACATGTGAATTAATACAAAATATTTTTCTGAGATTTATCATTTATCTGTATACAGTTTAGATTTTATATACCAAAACAGAAGCTTTAGCTTATCACGTAATAATGTATAAAGAAAGGTGTTAGGTTTACATTGTAATTGAAGAAAAGAAGGTAATGCTTCTTTAAATTTTAATATATTAGTTTAAAATGACTAATAAATATATAGTTTAGATCGAGAATGTTTAAAATATTTTATGAACGCACCGAATTGCATCTTTTTTTTAAACTGTGAAATAATTGAAATTGTCAATTACAAATTGAAAATATTTTGATGCAAAGTACAATAATCAAACTTATTATTAATGAAACTTATTATACAGTTATATGCTGTATTTACCTAAATCTGATATTAAGAGAGCGACTACTGGGACGAGTTAATTCATTCTATTACAATTGTTTCACTGTATTTTTGTGGCCAAGCACCATAGAAGCCTGACTAGGTGTCAAGAAACGCGTTGCAGAAGTGCACTTTGAGTTTAATTTCACAAGTGAAAATGAGTCGAGCGTTACGAAGTAAGGTAGGTGGGTCAGCAGGGGCAACACCTCCTGCTTGAACCCGCCTATAACAAAGTATCCCCAGACTTAAGGGGATACCTAGACTATTACAATTATCTTTATTTCGGTAATGAAATAAAAAAAGATTTTAGGATTCAATTTTCACCATTTCAAGAAAATGCAGCAGTAGAGGATTACGGTCATACGTATTTTCCAACCCGGATTATAAAAATTTACCGCCGATTGTGTAACACGCGCAAGTTGTCGATAGGAACGATCCTTCACGAATGTATTCATGCTTGGCTATTGAAGATTGCGGAGATCATGGCGAACTGTTTGAATAAAAGGGACACGAAATTAACTGTCGTGGAATGCATTTCATCGACAGTTAATTTCATCTCTTTATCAAACGTTCACCATGATATACGCAATTTTCAATTTTTTCGTTAATAGACAATAGCCAGCATGTGCCATTCGCGAAGGCTTGTTCCTGTTAATACTTGCGTCGTGGACACTTTCGGCGTACGTAATTCTCTTCTGCTGCTTTTTTTTGTAATGATGAAAATTGAATAATAAATTTTTTTATTTCATTGCCGAAATAAAGATAATTGTAATAGTCAAAAATGATATTTTAGATATTGTAACAGGGTTATTCTCGTACGTCAGGAGGGTCTTACTTGTCCTGTGCATATCCTCATGCACAGGAAATATTCTCCGTGTACCGATCAGCTGTTTTACCAGACAGCTAACCGATCGTCAGAAACCGTCCTTGAAGTGGTGCGAGCTAGCCTCAAACTCTGCACGACGACGTCTTCCCTGTGTACAATGTGTGCACTTACCTAGTGCACACTTATCCTCCGTCGATGCTCGTACTCGGCTACTCAGTTATGTGTCGTGCGCAGTACAATGCACGACACCCGCGGGGCATGGCGGTATTCGCCTTCGGGATAAGGTGCGTTGGAATATTAATAAAATACTATGTCGGGTATACTATTAAAAACAAATTTATTACGATCACGAGAAATAAACGGTGCTATGACAAATTATGAAAAGTACAAGGTCGGGCCAAGGCGATGCTATTCCTTGGCTCAAAGTAAACACTATCCTGCTGTTAACAGGTTAAAAATACGTGTGTGTGTGTGTGCGCCCGCCGCAATATACGCGTCGAGACTCGCGGTCTCGATCTACTCGGGGAGGAGGTTATATTCGCCAGGTATCGGTTACCTGGCTCTGCAATGTTTATCGCTGGGTTGCGATCGCGCCGGAGTGTGTAGCACTCCGGTTTGCCGTATTCGTGATTTACGGGGCGAGAGAGAGAGTGTCGCGACGAGAGCGGCTAACCTCTCGTATGGTTTATGCGTCGGGATACCGCGCGTATCCCGTCACCGATTTCGCTCGCGTTTCGGTGGTGACAAACATGGTATTGCCTGGCCAGGACTTACTTTATCTCTGAAGATGATCCTGGGGGTCGGCGCGTGTCTCACGTCCTTCGATCTCGTACTCCTCTCTCTTCCTCTCTCGTACCCGTGTTCTGCTGCGTGTCTCACTCGCGCGGGAATCCGTATTTTCCTCTCGTCTCCGCGCGCGATTCTCCTAGCTTCTCTCGTAGGCGAGATGATACTGCCGGTGTGTCGTACACACCGGCTCTTCGACGCGCTCGCGTATGCGCCTTACGCGTCTTAAACGGTATAGACTCACGCGATCGGTACGATTTTCGTCTCGCGTGAACCGTTTACCGTTACACCCCCCTTCCAGACGCAAGGTATATTCCTATATATCAGCTCTGACCTTTCCTAGACGCGTCAGGATGTGGTTAGGGGTCTGATACTGACTGAAATCGCTTTATATCACGATTCGATAGCCAGGGGGATTTTACCCTGGTGATTCTGGTCCTGACCTCAGATTTGTCAGGAGCTATCGGCTCTTTCTGACTTAGCTAGTGTTGGTTCGACCGACTGGGCCTATACGTAGGTTATGTATCCCCTGCCAACCACACACAAAATAGCGTTAGTGCTCTTTTCGTCTTTTCGACGGCGAACTCGTTAAAATCAGGTTCAGTATTGACATCCGTCTACGTCAGCAAATTATTTATACAGTGATTAATACATTTTTCACTGCCGCTTCGCTTGCGCGCGCGTCTTTCTACAGACTACCGAGACCCTGGTCTCCCGAGTACGGATTTGACGTCATTATTTTCTACACGCGTTTCACTATGTTCTTCTCGTGGGTCTCGCGACGGTTTTTGCGGATTTTCGCGGACGGCCGCGCTTTCGTGCTTTCGGCGTTGTTGACTCTCGCAGGAGTCTGTTCTCGCACGCTGGTGTCACCCGCTATGACTCGCGCAGGAGTCCGCACGCAATTTGGTGACTGTACGCTCGCGTGGGGTGGGTCGCGCGTCGCCCCTTCTCCCACGATGTCCCTCGGCGGATGTTCTTCTTCCTCATCTGCGTCGAGATCCGGTGAAATGCAGTGTTTAAGGTGTTCGGCGTGTGCCAGGTCGGTCACCTTACCGTCTTATATCCAACAACGTATAAGTATTGGATCCTGGTTGGCCAATTATGATATACGGACCTGTCGCCTTCGGAGCCAGCTTAGCCGAAATACCTTAAGCTGCTGAGGATAGGACTCTATTCTTTTTCCACACTAGGTCTCCTACGGTGAAGGTGTGTCCCTCCTTTTAGCGTTGTAGTAGCTTGCTTGCCGCTCATGCTGACGATCTGCTCTTGCGGCTGCAGACTCATGTACTTCCCTGAGCTTTCGAAGTCGCTCTTGCCATAATTCTATCTTATGGTGCTGCTCCTCTTCTATGCTAGCCTGTTCTTGGTTCCTCTTGATGGTGCCGGGAGGCATAGGCTCTCGTCCGTAATTCAGCATTGCCGGAGTCGTACCCGTCGACTCGTGGACGGTGTTGTTCAACGAGAATACAAGCTCCGGCAACTCTCGTCCCAGGAATTGTGGTTTTCCTCTATGAAAAGCCACAATCCTGGTTTTCAATGTTCGGGTTGACACGTTCAACCGGGTTCGCCTGGGGAAAATATGGTGGGGTGGTGGTATGATGTATCCCCACCTCCTGTAGTATTCGTCGACGGCCTTATTCTTGAATTCGGTACCGTTATCCGATAGGAATAACCTCAGGAGTACCAAATCTTAAAACTATTCTCTCTTTGAACTCCTTGAGAATGGTTTTCGCGTTGGCTTGGCGAATTGGTATACACTCCCGCCCACCGGGTGAATAGATCCCAGAATACGAGGATGTATTCGTATCCGCCTTTGCTCCGTACAAAGGGTCCGGTGATATCCCCTGCCACGACTTGCCAGGGACGCTCGGCCGTGCGTTTTCCCATCAGCCTGCAGGTGGTCGATGATCCACCTTGCACTGTTGACAGACGAGACAACGGCGCACGTAGTCCTTCACGTCGGCGTAATAACCTGGCCAGTAGTAATACTTAGACAGACTGGCAAACGTCTTCTCACGTCCAGCATGGCAGACGTAGGAGAGTCGTGGCTTTCCTCGAGGACCGCTATTCGGTGTTCCTTTGGATCACTAACTTCCACGCGTCCTCGTCTCCGAGTGTTTCGTCGATCAACTCGTTTGGCTTGTGGAAGTATAGTCGTCCTCCGACACACTTCCAACGAGGGAAATCTCTTGGACTAGATTTTACTCGTTTCAGCCAATTCTGAAACCACTCGTCTTGGGATTCCTCTACCCAAGATATTGCGTCGATGGCGAGGGGCCTCCTCCTCGCTCATTCCGCGATAGCGCGTCAGGTACGTAGTTCAGGGCGCCTTTTCGATGCTCCACATCAAAGCTGTGTCCCTGTAACTCAAGTGCCCATCATGCTAATCTACCTGTTGGGCTGTGTAAGCTACGCAGCCAACGTAAGCTACTATGGTCGGTTTATAACGCGAAAGTGATAGCCTTCTATATAAGGTCTATATTTCCCGATCGCCCATATAACCGCCAGGCACTCTCGTTCCGTAACGCTATAATTGCGTTCGGGCCTGGTTTAACGTCCTACTGGCGAATTCCAGTACTCTCTCTTCTCCATTAATCACCTGGAGAAGTACTGCGCCAATGCCAGTGTCGCTTGCATCCGTCTGTACAACGAACTGCACGTCGAACTCCGGCCTCGCTAGGACGGGAAGCAGTTGCGGTCAGCGCCTTAATCTGATCGAATGCCTGTTGCTGCCTCCTCGAGCCATTCAAACTTACGGTCCTTCTTGGTAAGCCTTGTCAGCGGCTCGGCCAAGGTAGCAAAGTCTCGTAAGAATTTCCGGTACCACGAACCCATACCAAGGAATCTTCTCAGCTGTTTCAGATTCTTGATGTTTTTTTGATGATCGGCTCGATTTTCTCGGGGTCTGGTCTGATTCCATCGCGATTTACCAGCACTCCGAGGTATTTCACCTCAGTACGTCCAAATACACTTTTATCCCGATTCACTGTGAGACTAGCCTCGTTAATTCTCTTCAGGACATACTTTAGCCACTTCTCGTGTTCCTCGAAGGTCTCTGTGGCGATGATTATATAATTGAGGTACGAAAATGCATAGGGCTCGAGCTCAGGCCCTATGATTTGTCCACTAACCTTTGGAACGTGGCTCCCGCCTGGGATAGGCCATAAGGCATCCTTTTAAATTGGAATAAGCCTAGCCCAGGTACTGTGAACGCGGTTATAGCCGCTGACTCCGGTCTTAGCGCTATCTGGTGGTACGCGCTACTCAAGTCTAGCGTGCTGATGTACCTCGCGTTCTTGAGCTTCCGTAGTATGCCGTCCATGTTAGGCAGCGGTAAGCATCGGTTTTCGACACTGCATTGACCTTCCGATAATCAATACAGAACCGATACTTCCCGTTAGGTTTACGGACCATTACTACGGGGCTTGACCATCCACTGGTTGATGGCTCGATCACCCCTGCGTCGAGCATCTCTTTAACCTGGGCGTGGCATCTCCTCCTCTATTCGCTTAGAGCCGGGATAATATTTCTGTTTGTGACGTTGTAAAATACAACGCACAAGTACATGCACATGGCTTGTATTTACAAGTCATGTGCATGCATAACTGTTAACTTATTATAGCTCGCGATCGGCGTCGCAGGTAGCGAATCCCTCGCAGGCGGACCGAAGTGCACCGATGCACTTTTAAATAAGTATTGATACCCACGGTATGGGTATGTTTTAGCACGGAGCCGACGAACGACGCGACCGATACCCGACGGTAGTACGCGGACTACGACCGAGACCACGGCCGAGAGGTATCGTGAGCCAAGGACTGAGCCAGGTCGTCTCACGATACCTGGCGTATCCGCTGCTGATGACAACAAGACGGGAGGTTAGGCGGCGTCCTAACCTCAACCGTCACACGTGCTCAGCAGACGACGATGGCCTGAGATGGCGCACGGGTGCGCGCACGCCCGAACTGCGTGCTAGTAGTCGGGAGAGCCAGGGTGCTCCCCCACCTTACACCCGTATACCGGGGAACGCGGCACCGACGGCGACGCTCGTGCGGCACTAGGCGTGGTGCGCGGGGAAGGGGGAAATCACTCGAGCAGCGAGAGTGTTGCGCGCGCGAAGATGCTCGAGTGAGCGACCTTAGTGGGACTATGGGTGGGAGCGCGCGGAGCGAGGGGGAGCGCGAGTAGAGTAGGGGTCGCGGTATACCTAATTTATACGTGCGAAGGTATACCGCGGCATACTAGATATATATATATATATATATACTATATATATATATATATATATAGATACTATTGTAGCGCGCGCACGTATCTGATATTATACTAATTATTTTAGCTAGATCGCGTTGTTGTTTAATAAATAAAATACATAGATCCGTCGGTTGAGTTTGGGCGATTTTTAATAATTTTTTAATATGTATATAGTTGTAAATAGTTGCTAAATTAAATTCTAATTGATGTATGAGTGTGTCGGGATAGTTGATAGTAATTACATAGTCGGTAGGCACGGGGCGGCAGCACCGACTGGATTACCGATATGGTAATTCATTATTTGTAATGCGCGCCTTCCGAGTGTCGGGGATGATTGGTTGCGTGGTCGACCCAATAATGAACAGGTTGGTGGTGACGTAAACCACTATTATTGGGTAATCGGCTTGACGGAAATAAGATCAAGGCTGACTACGCGTATCGATCACGCAATCAAGCACCCTAATCAACGCCGGTAGATAAGAAATAGGATAAGTTAGAGAAGGATAGCGAAAGGGTGGGGAGGAAAATCCTTAATTTTGGGGATCAAGCCACGCCGCGAGCCGGATGAAGAAGCGGTCTCGATGATTCGCTACCCGATCGTCCGACGAGGCAGTCGATTTTTCTGAGTAGTAGTATTTTCGAGGCAGAGTAGCCGTTTTTCTCTTTTTATAGAGTTAAAGCAGAGTAGAGTTAGAGTAGTCGAGTTCGAGTTGAGCGGTACTGGAGTTGAGAAGCTAATTAGGCGAGTAAAAGTTACGGTTAGCCCGACGGGCGGCCGAAATTACTAATATTTATTTTTTTCATTATCTTATATATACCGCCGGACGGAGTTGAGTGAGAGAGTGGAAGCATGTGTGTGAGCCGGTCGCGAGTCGCGTTCATTATTGTGTCGGTGCCGGACTTATAATATTATTTTGAATTTTTTAAATAAATGAGTTGTGATTAAAAAGTAAATTCGTGAGTGTTATTTAAAGTAATTTTCCTTTACTCTGAAAGCCGCCGGTTCCGAGGTGGTCAGCCGTCGGGATTCCCTCTGTGACGAGGAGTCGAGGTGGAGATTGCCGGTTGCCGAGTAGTGTTGTAAAGTAGTTATTTCATTTTTATTTAAATATCGCCAGGCGCCCAACTAAATACAAATCGGCGATATCTAGACATTTTCAAACGTCGCTACGACGGAACCTCCGCCGGGTTATAATTTAATTTAATTAAATTCTTCCCGACGAAAAGAAGCGTCGCATGCTTGATCGGCCGCGTCGCACCCACGTCGATCGCGTGCTCAATCAAGGAGGTACACCCCAACGGCCTCCCCGTTGTACCCAGGTATCGGTCAGCCAGTGCTAGCAGTCTTTCTTGCTCCTCTGGAAGCAAGTCTGCTAATCCGATTGATGCTAGCGTACCAGCATCGATTCGCGTTATGCCCGCTACTTCCAAGTCTATGGACTTGTCGGCCGCTTTGATCCAAAGCTTATTCTCGTTCGGATCTAAAACCGCGCCGAATTCACGGATGAAGTCCGCTCCGACATAACAGTCGATTTGGTCATCCGGAAGTATGGCCACGCGAATATCTCGTTTTATCCCGGCAATTTCGAAAGGCAGGTCTACATAACCAGCGATCATCACCGTCTGGATCCCTGGCACTTTCGCTTTTCCTCCCTTGCTCGGGATGAGTGGGCAGCCGCAGGCCGTAGCCAATTGCAAGACCTACTGAACCCATTACCGTACGCGATGCTCCCGGATCGAACAAAGCACGTACGCGGTAGCCGGCAATGCCCACTTGTACCCACCAACGAGTTTCTCTCTCACTCGGGGGGTCTTCGTCTCCAGCCCTAGCGTTTGGATCTTTAGTAGTGGCCGCTATTTGGTGTTGACCCGCTTGTCTTCTTTGAGGTCTACCAAATTCGGGCTGATGCGACCATTAGATCCCTTGGACTCCGTCGACGTCGTCGGCACATCCGACGACTCTTCGGTCGGCGGGTTCTCCTCGCAGCGTTTCGCCGCGACTACGATTTCTGTTCGGGTCTTACGCGGGGCAGGAACGGGAACGACCCTTTTCAACCGCTCCTGTTCGCGTTTCCCGAACAGTCAGGGCAGTCTGCGCGTTTGTACCCTAGTCGACCGCAACCGAAACATTTCAACGGTTGCGCGGCTCGCGGTCTCGCGCTCTCGTTCCGACCGTCCCTGTCATCCTTAGATCCGCCGTTCGTCCTTTCGGCGGGAACCTTCGCGTTCCTCGTCCGGTTTGGTTCCCTTGGTTTGCCGCTACCGCCTCGGGGTGGGGTCATCGAAAGGACGAACTCTTTCATTTTTTCTTCGAGGACCTTGGCCAGAGTTTTTGCCAAGTCTTCTGGCGAATCTTTCTCCGTCCTCTTATTCGGTGCTGTCGGTTGCACCGCCGCAATCTTCATTTTAGCCTTCTTTCGTCCTTCGGCTTGTAGGCCGATTCGGGGATTAAGGCCGTCTCGGGTGATGGAGGGTGTCTATATGCCTTCTGGCCCTCCAGTGTAAGTTCGGCTTCGACAGCAAGGTCAAGTAGCGTGTGGACCGAATCGCAGTCCGTCCTGCGCACCAAGTTCTGTATTTCGGGGCGCAGGTTGCCATGTAGAGTGTCCAGTTGTTGCTCGACCCTTGGGATTGGATCGAGCCTCCGTATCATGTGGACTAGACACGTAATATAATCCCGTGTCTTTTCTTCGGGTCCTTGATATCTAGAGTTGATTTCCGCAATCAATCTCTTTTGGAACCGCCTATTAGTCCCAAACCAGTGACGAGCTTCTTTCTGGAATTCGGACCATGTCGACCATGTGCCTCTTTCATTTTTGTACCAGAGTGCTGCAACACCTTTGAACAACTCTGGCAATGAACTTAGAAGTTCGGTTTCTGACAGATTAGCCAGAATCCGACATTCCTCGACTCTTTCAAGGAACGAGTCTATGCTCTGGTCGTCATCCGCTGAGAATTGCAGTCCCCATTTCCGGACAACCTGACCGACGTCTCTCATGGACTGTCCTGCAGTTCTCTGCCAGGTGCTGTTTTCGGTCCTGGTAGCACTCGTATTTCCAAGTCTTTCTTGACCTTGGAAGTTCCCCCCCTCCCAGGCTCTGCCGACTCCTCCAGAGAGTGGTGCTGGGGAAATGGGCTGCGGTGGTACGTCTGTGTTGTCCAGGTAATGGTACGTCAGCGTGTCCTGGAATCCTACCTGCTGTCGTTGGTTACGGGCTTCGTGTCGTGGCTGGTCCAATCTAGTGCTTGTTAGAATTGGTTGGTTTGCGCGGTTGTCAGCGCGTTCACTTTTTCAGTTAATTGCTTAACTGTGTCTGACATTCCTTTCATGAAGCTTGCGAATTCTAATGGGATTTCGAACGATCCTCCGTCTGTTGCAGTGAGTCGTATTCCTGCTTGGATGTTGTTCATCGTTCGTAGTATCATCGGCAGCTTTGTCGTTTACTGACTGTGTTTCCGTGGTTTCCTCCAATCTTTTGGTGGTTTCATTATCCTGGTGTTGTTGGACTCTTTTACGACTCGATTCCAAATTTACTTTAACTCTTTCGTCATTGTTCAGAGTTACTAATGGATGACTTGTGTTGTCATCTATCGTTGAGTTCTCCCACGGGTGTTCTGCCGAGCTATACTTGCCGCTGAAGCTTTTCCTGAGCTCTTCTCGATGTTGCCAGACGGTGATTTAATCCTGCTCAGGTTCTTCTACGAAATCACATGGTTCGTATTCGCCTAAGAGCCATTTTGTCAGACGACCTAATTTATCGAACTTATTGCCTGTGTTTTTGAGCGACAGGTCGTTAAGATATTGGTATATATCTTTGGTCCCCATAAAACAAGCACCAGTTTCGATCTTCTGCTGTGTCGAATACGCCATACTTACAGCAACGATTTAAATAAATAATTATAACAAATACAAAAGAAAATAATTTATTTCACTTTACCAGAGCAGTCCAATTGCGCGGCTATCGTGGGGTCGTTCGCTCGCGTTTTCCCTAAGGCACACAATTATAATCGCAAAATACAAAAGATATATATGATTGGACTATACGGCCTAACTATTGGGTTGCTCTGGCTTTGTCCTACCGTGTACGCTAATGCAAGGTTGTGTGGGTTACTTCGACTCTGGTTGTACCAAGTTGTAACAATATCGGCTTGATATTACCAGAGTAAGGATTTAATAATTAAATATAAAATATTAATTGTGGGTACTACAAACACCTCTTTTATAGTAAAAAAAAATTAAAATAACCCGAATAAAACAATAAGTGTTTTATTTTTGCCCACACAATTTTTTGAATATATATCACTTTTTATTGTGATATGTAATTTAAACTGATTCTAATTAATAAAAAAGAATTTTAACTATAATATGTAATTATAAAATTTTATTCAATTTTTCACTATTAATTTAATGCCAATTAATTAAATAATTAATTGGTTAAATATTAGCGTACACTTTACACCAAAGCTATTGTCTCTCTCTCGCCTATTATGCTACGCAGAAATATATCGCGAGAAATTACAATATCTAAATGGTATTGTTCGGGGTGTTTACGATTTTATGACGCACACACGCTTTATTTTCACTTTGTAAAATTAAACTACTCTATCTAAGGAATTATTAATCAGCTGTAATACAATTTTCCAAAATTATTCGGATTGTTTCAAAGATTTGAAGCAAATTGAAAAAATTGAAAAATTTTCAAAAACCTCGAAAAATTTGAAATATTTGGAAAAATTCAAAAAATCAAAAAAAAAATTCGAAAAAATCTTGAAAATTCGGAAAATTTACAAAAAATTTGTGAATTTCCAAGAGAAAAAAAAAAATTTTAATTTGTTTATAAAAACTTTAAATTTTATACATTATTAACTCAGGAAATTTAATATCACACGCGTAAAATTTTATTTTTCGCTCGAAAATAATAAGTATTATTTCGATTGAATTCTCGGAATTGACTTATATACTCGACTTGTGTTGTTGTTTACGTGTGGTCGACGCGACGAACTCGCAACGTCCTCGCAACCACTTGTTGCGGTTTCCACACGCAACAATTTAAAAAGTCGAAATATTTAATTTAAGTGTTTTTCCCTATCCCAAGGAAACTCACGTGTTGGGCGCCAGTTGTAACAGGGTTATTCTCGTGCGTCAGGAGGGTTTTCATTGTCCTGTGCATATCCTCAATGCACAGAAAATATTCTCCGTATACCGATCAGCTGTATTACCAGACAGCTAACCGATCGTCAGAACCGTCCTTGAAGTGGTGCGAGGCTAGCCTCAAACTCTGCACGACGACGTCTTCCCTGTGTACAATGTGTGCACTTACCTAGTGCACACTTATCCTCCGTCGATGCTCGTACTCGGCTACTCAGTTATGTGTCGTGCGCAGTACAATGCACGACACCCGTGGGGCATGGCGGTATTCGCCTACGGGATAAGGTGCGTTGGAATATTAATAAAATACTATGTCGGGTATACTATTAAGAAACAAATTTATTACGATCACGAGAAATAAACGGTGCTATGACAAATTATGAAAAGTACAAGGTCGGGCCAAGGCGATTCTATTCCTTGGCTCAAAAGTAAACAACTATCCTGCTGTTAACAGGTTAAAAATACGTGTGTGTGTGTGTGTGCGCCCGCCGCTATATACGCGTCGAGACTCGCGGTCTCGATATACTCGGGGAGGAGGTTATATTCGCCTGGTATCGGTTACCTGGCTCTGCAATGTTTATCGCTGGGTTGCGATCGCGCCGGAGTGTGTAGCACTCCGGTTTGCCGTAATCGTGATTTACGGGGCGAGAGAGAGTGTCGCGACGAGAGCGGCTAACCTCTCGTATGGTTTATGCGTCGGGATACCGCGCGTATCCCGTCGCCGATTTCGCTCGCGTTTCGGTGGTGACAAACACGGTATTGCCTGGCCAGGACTTACTTTATCTCTGAAGATGATCCTGGGGGTCGGCGCGTGTCTCACGTCCTTCGATCTCGTACTCTCATCTCTTCCTCTCTCGTACCCGTGTTCTGCTGCGTGTCTCACTCGCGCGGGAATCCGTATTTTCCTCTCGTCTCCGCGCGCGATTCTCCTAGCTTCTCTCGTAGGCGAGACGATACTGCCGGTGTGTCGTACACACCGGCTCTTCGACGCGCTCGCGCATGCGGCCTTACGCGTCTTAAACGGTAGACTCACGCGATCGGTACGATTTTCGTCTCGCGTGAACCGTTTTACCGTTACAACATAAATACATAATAACAATAAAAAATTAACAAAACAAAAAAAAAAAAAAAAAAATTAACAAAAATGCAAAAAAAAATTCCTAAAAACTTAACGAAAAAACAAAAAAAAATACATAAAAAATAAAAAAAAACATAAAAAAAAAAACAAAAAATACATAAAAAAAGGGGCCCCAAAAACCAGTACGTCCCACGCCGTGGGCCCTTTAAAATTTGACCATTGTTTTATATTCTTTTAAAATGATTTAAAAATCCTGATTGCTCAATTTATGAGATAGGTAAATTATTTTATATTAATAAAATATTGTTTCTAATGTAACGGGGTAACTCTAGCGTATGCTCCTCGTCGAGCACCGCTTTCAAGGCGAGAACTTACCTGCGCGGGCCTCGCGCCACGCTGCTGTGTTCTGCGATGCCGCGATACCGCGCACGGGCTTTAGCCGTGGTGCAACCGCGGTACCTCGGTGATGATGCGCCGTTAACAACGATGACGACTCTCCGCCGCGTGGAGAATCATTGGATCCGAGTTGCACTCGGGTAAACTTAAGGAAGCAACAGGAAGGACGAGTGCTTCTGGTTGCTCGTGCCCGTAGAGGAACACGAGGCTCGGCCGCTCAGGATGCGCGGACAACGGAAGTGTTATCGCGCCCGCGGAGGCGGCTGGGTAAGCGGGATAGGTGGATACGGGCTACTCAAATTACAACGAGAGAGAATGATAATTTATGATTAAATCTATTACGGGCGAATATTTACAATAATATTTACAAAAGAATATACAAAAGGTGTACAGGCGCTCGGTAGCGCTCAATAACGCACGGTGTTTAAACAATTAACAAATACTGGGTTGTATAAGAATAAGAATCATCTAGGAACTACGGTGAAACAACGCGTAACCTCGACGGCGCGCAGGCAATCGCGACGGCCCGGTCGCGGCTATATCCACACGCGCGCACGCGCTCGTGCGCTCCTACGTCCCACGGGAATATGCGGGGAATCGGGTAACCCGAGTTACCGATCTACCTAGCCGCGTGCGCGAGGAAGCCTGGTTGGGCGAATCGCGCCCTCGAACCGACAGTGCTTGCTGCACTGCGTCTCGCTCTTCCCGGAAGAAGTCGATGCCACCCGATCCAAGTTGTAAACAACTTACTTGGTGCGCAGGAATGCGCCGGTGAAACGGCTATTCTCAATCCCGTTCTCTCTCTCTCTCTATCTCGCGAAGCTTCGACGAGTGCAAGCCGTCCCGGGCGGCTATCCGTCCTGGAGATGAACAGACCCGTGTCCTCAGAACGGCTTGTTCTCCGGGAGCTGCCTCGACTCACCGCGTTCACTCTCGCTCTCGATCTCGTCGCACGTCTCGTCTCTCTTACGGCTTCCGCTCTTTTTTCACGTGAATCACGACCGCTCGTCGATACGGCTCGTAACGGACTGCCTAGACTGGGTGTCTCGCGGCCCTACGCGACGTTGCGCGATCGCGCGTAATCACTTAATTACGCAGTTTCGAGTTTACGGGCTATTGTGATCGTGTTTAAGAACACGCGCCCGTTATATCCTCCCTCCAGAGTCGATTATCCCCTGGATAATAGACTCTAAAAAACTACGACGAAAACTACTATCGCGACGTTAGGTAATCATAGGATTTTTCTTTAGGGACAGGTTTGATTTATTGGGATTATGACAGGACAAATTAAGGTTTAAACACAATTATTTTTAGAAAAAGGGCCCTGGGCCTTTAATTAGACTATTGTACATGTATATATACGGAAGAAAAGAGAAAAAAATAATTTACATATTTACATGTACTTCGGGCGTGAGACCCTTCTAATCACGCCCGCACCGTTATCTGTTCCCTTATCCTTTTTTGAAGGGCTTGGGATACTGGTGGTGCTGCTCCCAGGTTCGACGCCGATCACTGCGCGATAACCCCTGGATGCTCGCAGATGGAACAGATCTTCTTGGTGGTCTTGGGTATTGTGCCAGAGATAATGCCAAACGTGGAAGAAAGAAGGAAAAAAGACGTGGCTTAAACCGAGTAAGTACCTAATGCAAATACTCAGTGGACATGGAAGTTTTCAAACTTTCAGATTGCGATTTAACTTTGTAGAATCAGACCTGTGTAGCTGCGGAGAGACAGACTCCCCGGAACATGTTATATGGAAATGGCGTGAAGTACGAACAAATAAGACTAAAGCACATGCAGGAGACAGAGGCAGGAATGAGAGACACAAAAGCTTATTGGAAACAAGGAAGGGACCGAGAGGCTGACAAGGATGACAAAAGAAATCTTGCTCGCAAAGGATGCTACGGAATTCTAGAAAGAGATTTAGTCGTAGATATAGTGGAAACTGAGGAAGCAGAAGAGTTAAGGGAAGAGAATGAGTGAGTAGCTTAGGGATAGACAATATTCCAGAAAGTAGATAGATAAGAGAAAAAGGAGAGAGAAAAAGGAAAAGCATAAGTGAGAAGGGAATGAAAGTGGCTAAGTTAGAAAGAATTCCATTGTAACTAACAAATGGAAGAATAGGAAAGGAAATAGATACAGAGGTAATCGGAGATAGCTTATCATACTAGACAATAGGTAAACTAACATTTCTATTAGATAGAATATAACTGACGAGAATGAATGACGATGAAAGAGGAAAAATGGCAATAGAGAGAAAGGTAGAAAGAATGAAGATGAAAGATTAAGTCTGAAAGATAGTATGAAAGAGTATGAAAGTTAGGGAGAATGAACGGACGCTAGGTAGGAACTCCTTCTTTTAGTAAAAGTAGATGAGAAATGAAAGTAGGGAAGAAAGAAGAGAGAAGAGGAAGAGAGAAGATATTAGGAAGAAAGAAGAATAGAGTAGGAAGAGAAGAAAGAGGAGAAGAAAGACGTAGCAAAAATAGAAAGTCCTAGTCTCTAGTTCCCCAAAAGTTAAAAGAATAAATAAAGTAAAAAAGGAATAAAAATAAAAAACAAAACCGAAGCACAAGAGAGAACATAGAAAGAGTTGAATCGCAAGAAAGGAAAGACAAATGCGAATTCTGGAAAGTTCCGTAGTCCAAAAACCGTCACAGTCCTAAGAGAAGGAAGACAGCAGATAGCAAAAGAGACGTGACAAGGACGACCGCCGGTATGCCAGAGGCGAGGGTACGGCGGCAATGATCGATGCGTTAGGCATCGATCTAGCTCGGTTTTTTTTTTTTTTTTTTTTTTGTGCCGGTGGTCCAAAGGCAAATTGACTCGACAAAGACCCATAAATGGCAAGAGTTCGTAACTAGACAAGGCAATGACAGATAGTGGATACACGATGACTTGGGAAGAAACAGCACAAACAGATTCTAGACCAACTGTTTCCTGACGATGAAATATACTCAGAGACACAAGAGCAAGCGAATATAAGGCTGCAGAACAACAGATACACAGATGAATACAGAGAAACGGAGGAGTTTACAATAACAGAGATAGCACAAGTGGTAAAGAAAATGAAGCCAGGTAAAGCTCCAGGAACAGACTGTTTCGAATCTGATAATAATTAAAAGTGCTCTAGAGGTAGTCGGCGAAGATCTGTTAAAGTTATACAATAGCTGTTTAAAGTATGGCATCTTTCCGAACATGTGGAAAGTTGGAAAGGTCATAACTATTAAAAAAGGAATCGATAAAGATCCAAGTCTCCTAAGCTCGTATAGACCAATATGCCTTTTATCTATACTAGGCAAAATACTGGAAGGATTGATAATCAGAAAACTGAGAAAGTAGTGGAACCCAATCTTTCAGATAAACAATACGGCTTCAGGAAGAATAGATCCACAGAAGATGCGATAGTCTATGTAGTTAATAAAGTGAAGCAATCCAACAAGAAGTACGTAATCATAATGTTTCTTGACATAAGGGAGCATTTGATAACGTATGGTGGCCAGGAGTACTGGAAAAGCTAAGACACATGAGATGCCCCTGGAGACTGTATGAAATAATTAGGGATTACCTCTGTAATAGGAAAGTAATTATTTCCGAAGGTGGCAACTCTGCGAGCAAAGATGTGACAAAAGGTTGTCCCCAGGGCTCACTACTGGGGCCAATACTATGGAACGTAGTGTTCGAACGAATACTTCACGCATTAGAAAGAGAAGGACATGAGACGATAGCCTATGCTGACGATCAGCAGTGATAGTAGAAGGAGACTCCAGGAGCGAACTAGAAATAAGAGGACAGCTGCA
Source organism: Theocolax elegans (assembly GCA_026168455.1). Lineage (NCBI taxonomy): Eukaryota > Metazoa > Arthropoda > Insecta > Hymenoptera > Cerocephalidae > Theocolax > Theocolax elegans. The sequence continues at coordinate 1,366 of JANSJX010000677.1, read as the reverse complement.
ATTGACATGATAGAGAGATGGAGCAAAAAGGTCAAAATGAACATGCACCAGATAATGCGGCTGCTCTTAGCCAAGGGAACATTCCTGAAAAATGTTACCCAGTAATTAAAATAATGGCAAGAGAATTAAAAGACAGACCAGTAAATATCTGGGAGTTTCATTTGGCAAAAGGCTTAAGTGTGCAGCATCATGTCACGGAGATCTCAATGAAACCAGAGGAATCTTCCAAAGGTTAGCAAGATTAGCTAGAGATGAGTGGGGCTTGGGCTATCGTTCTCTAGAAATAATATACAAAGGGGTATACATACCAATCATAACGTACGCAGCAGCAGGATGGTTTAAACTCGCAAATAATGTCCAAAAGAAAAAGCTCATAATGTCACAAAGATTTGCTCTAATGAAGACAACGGGAGCATATAGAACCACTTCGGCTGAGTCCATCACAATGATAACGGGTCACTTGCCGATAGATCTGGAATGTGAGAAAAGAATAGGAATGTATTACATAAGGAAGAACAAGGCATTTAAATACATGGAATTCACATACCAGACGGTGGAGAATCCTCTACCAGGCAATGAATGGAAAAGAAAATACAATGCAAAGTGTGAATTGGACAAGGAATGAGGAAAGTGTGGCAGTCGAGGTGGGATAATCTATAAAGGGCAGACATACATATGAGATAATGCCAACGTGGAAGAAAGAAGGAAAAAGACGTGGCTTAAACCGAGCAAGTACCTAATGCAAATACTCAGTGGACATGGAAGTTTTTCAAACTTTCAGAATGCGATTTAACTTTTGTAGAATCAGACCTGTGTAGCTGCGGAGAGACAGACTCCCCGGAACATGTTATATGGAAATGCGTGAAGTACGAACAAATAAGACTAAAGACATGCAGGAGACAGAGGCAGGAATGAGAGACACAAAAGCCTTATTGGAAACAAAGGAAGGGACCGAGAGGCTGACAAGGATGACAAAAGAAATCTTGCTCGCAAAGGATGCTACGGAAATTCTAGAAAGAGATTTAGTCGTAGAAATAGTGGAAACTGAGGAAGCAGAAAGTTAAGGGAAGAGAATGAGTGAGTAGCTTAGGGATAACAATATTCCAGAAAGTATACGATAAGAGACAGAATGAGATAAAAAAGAAAAGCATAAGTGAGAAGATTTTTTTTTTTTTGCCGGTGGTCCTTGTCGCCGTTGAGTTGCCGAGCTCTGGTTTTCCGGCGTTGAGCTGGTTTACGCGTTTGCGCGCGCGCTCGGCGATGCGCTCTGCTCCTCAAGCTGTTGCCTGAGAGCGTGTATCTTCTCCTCGGCTTGGCGCTGTTCAGCCAAGCGCTGTTCTTTTTCGCGCCGAACGGCCTCCTGCCG